>VIAB01019158.1:667-17525 GCA_009801035.1 Oophaga pumilio | reverse complement strand
ATGGGCTGAAAATCTCGGCTTATACACGGGTATATACGGTAAGTAAAATAAATATCAGCATATCTAATCCTCATTTATGGTGTTGACATTATAAGTGATCATTACAATAAAACACAAAACGTCATATGCAGCAAGAGACATAGATTTAATATGATGAACTTTTGATTTACAACATGTTAAAATCTGATCACAGACTAAATGTTGAGGTCCATTGATATAGGTGTAAAACTGTATTTGGCAGTACATACAGCTGTTATACATTTAAGAGATCTTGTATGTATTTTATACACACTGTTGTACAGATAGCTGTAAGTACATAAACCCATATTGATCAGTGGGCCTCCTAGATCCATACTTTTGTAGAAAATGTCAACTATTCTACATTTTTGCCACTTATTGATTACTCTGTTTTGAGATCTTTAATTAGCAAAAAACCCTTGATATAAACAATAAATTTATTAACATGCAAAACTTCAGAGTACTGTAATCTACATACACTCCTCAACATTGAAATTGCAAAACCAAGAAGGAAAAGTTGCAGAGTTATTGAAATCACAGTATCCATATTAATGATATGCAAATGATGAAAAAATAGAAACAAAATTTTGTAAACATCTTGATTTTTTCAGCATCTATTATAATCGCCATGGGCAGAAATACGGACGCGACGTGTGCTATCAGTAAGGTTATTAATGGTTGTCTGGGGAATGTTGTGTATCACTGAACGCTCTGCGGTACGCAAATCATCAAGATCCGCTGCTGGCAGTTCCCTGTGCAACTGTCGAACAATGATGTTCAGATGTGCTCAAGGTGAGACAAGTCTGGAGACGTGGCAGGCGTTGGTCCTGGTCAAAGGCTGGTCCCAGCATAAGCAACAAAGTGGTCTGGCATTGTGTTGAAAACGGTTCTTCAGACTCTTTTCAGAAATGGCCTTATGTTCCGTGATTGATCTTGTCTGTACTGTATACCAAGCCCAAAGAATTAACAGTGTCTAAATAAACTGTAAGAAGGCGTTTGCATGACATTGTGCTATGAGCCAGATGTGCAGCGATAGATAGATTTCACGCTCTGCACCATAATATCCTTCTAGAGTGGTAACAAGATGGCAATGGATTCTGAAATGGAGGTCAATCCTCTTCAATGATGCATCCTGTTTTTGTCTTGTACCCCATGATTGCTGAAGATTGATCTGGAGACCTCGTGAGCTACACCATGAAAAGGCCATCATGAGGTAACATCACACCATCCTACATCCGGGATTATAGTGTGGGTTGACATAATATACTGTAGCCGGAACCCTATACCCTTCATTCCTGGTGCACTTGTAAGCAGGTCAAGGGTATTAACCCTTGAAATGTTGGATTCTTTCAGGTGTGTTAATGTATGTCTGTTATGTACTGTATGATGTCATTTCCCAGTGTTATGTCTGATATGTGGGGGTATAGATATAGGTAGACAGTGCATCCTTGGGGACTTTAGAGGTGGGAACTAGTAGGGTAGTATATGTATATAAGGGTTTAGATATAGTTTACGAGGGATCACTAATGGGGGCATGTTAGAGATCCAGTTAGGAAGTTATAAAATATGTCAATGCAGTACTTGGGTAAGACACTAGATGGGGGCATTGAGCACATCCTGTCCAATAGGGACAAATGGTTAGGGACTTTTTGTCAGGGAAAGATTCCCTTGTAGCTGGAGTCTGTCAGGAAGATTTCCTTGTAGCGGAAGTCAGTCTGGGGTGGACCTTGTTAGTGTGAGGACGTCCACGTTCCTGGGCCCTGGACAGTGACAAGTAGAGCGGAAGGTACCAGCAACCATAGAGTAGCCGGTGAAGGAGTCACCGTGAGAACGTGAGCCCAAAGTCTGTGAGTTGACGTAGCAGAAGCCAGTGGAAGATCCACTGTGGGAACTCTCAGCAGAAAAGTGCATGCATGAGCGTAATAGCGAGTGGGCCACCAGCAAGTAACCAGATAACCAGGATAACCAGAGAGGGGTGGACGACCTAGTAGATGTGTCTTCCTATACTGGATTGAATTGTCTCCAGGGGAAGAGATCGAAGTGCCGTTTTCACCTTGCTCGGCGTCCCATCAATACTTTGTGGTCCATTCTGGTGTATCTGAGGAGAAGAGGCGGAGTTGTGGAAAATGTACTGCTAGTACCGTATAAGACGTGCTAATGGTGTTTTGGATGTGGTGTGTCCGGAGGAAAATAAAGCAGAACTGTTTGACTTGATTCTGGACTCTGACTCCAATTATTCTATATACTCTGTCACGAGGGAAGAACACCCCAGGAACATAGAGGTAACTGGAGTGAAGAATGCAGCTGCTCCCAGTAAGTTCACCCCTCGGCCAACCCTTTACACACTAATGGCTCGGCATTACATTGATTTTGTCATGGTACCAGGAGCCGCTTTTCAACAGAATGCCATGCAACATGTTGCTCATGCTACTGTGAGCAGCCCAAGTGTCCTAAACGTGCTACCATGGCCTGCTGCATCTCCGGACTTGTCTCCCATCGAGCACATCATTAACCGGCAATTGCAAAGGGAGCTGCAAGTGCATTCAGCATAGCAGAACATTCCTTGGATAACCATTAACCCCTTTCCTACGTGGTCCGTAATAATACAACCCTGCGCACTAGTACTTATGATGCGGGACAGATTATTACGTCCACGCGATCGACGCCGGGTGTCAGCTGATTCTGACAGCGGACACCTGGTACAAAGAGCCAGGAGCAGTCCTGCACCGCTCTCGGAACTTTAACCCCCTAAATGCTGCAATCGAATTCGATTGCAGCATTTCGGAAGCAGAGAGAGGAAAGACGGCTCCTCTGTCCTTGGATCGGAAAACCCGTGGGGACCTGATCATTGCCATGGTGATCCGATATCGTCGTGATGACATCCGAGTCATCAAAGCTAGTAAAGTTGCTAGATCATGCTCAGAGCATGATCAGCAACTTTATCTGTCAGTGCAGAGCTGACAGTTTGCATAGCATAGAGATGCTGCTGCTTCCCCATGCTATACAAGCGATCAGCCTGCAAAAAATGATAGTCCCATAGTGGGACAAAGTAAAAGAAAAAAAAATTTAAATAATTGTAAAAATATTTTTTAAAAAATCAAGATATTGTACCCATAAATAAATTTTTATGGCAAAAAAATATAAACAATAAAAGTACACATATTTGGTATTGCTGTGTCCGGAACGATCCAACCGACAAACTGTCCCACTGGTTAACCCATTTAGTGAACACCATAAAAAATAAAAAAAAAGGCAAAAAAATGCTTTATCATCATACCACTGAACAAAAAGTGGAATAAAACGTAATAAAAAAGACATATAAATAAACATGGTACCACTGAAAACGTCATCTTGTCCCACAAAAAACAAGCCGTAATATAGCTACAGCAGCGGAAAAATAAAAAAAGTTACAGCTCTCAGAATATAGCAAAGCAAAAATTATTTTTTTCTATAAAGTAGTTTTTATTGTGTAACAGTGTCAAAACATAAACTATATAAATGAAGTATTGCTGTAATAGTACTGACCCAAAGAACAAAGCTGCTTTATCAATTTTACCACTCTCGGAATTACATAACCCCCCCACACAAAAAAATCCTGAATTGCTGTTTTTTGTTCAGTTTGCCTCCCAAATATCGGAACAGAAAGCAATCAAAAAATGTCATGTGTGTGAAAATGGTGGCAATAAAAACATCAACTCGTCCTGCAAAAAGCAAACCTTCACATGACTCTGTCGGCCAAAATCTGGAAAAATTTTTGCTCTCAAAATATGATGATACAAAAAACTAGTTTTCTCAATAGAAGCGTCTTTTAGTGTGTGACAGCAGCCAAGCATAAAAACCCACTATAAATCTGGTATAGCTGTAATCGCACCGACCCGAAGAATAAAGTCACCGAATCACTTATACCGCACGAGGAATGGTGAAAAATATAAATAAAACCAATTCTTCACCTGCTGTTGATTTTTTTTTCATTCTGTCTCCCTAAGGTCGCAGTAAGGCTCGGCATACATTTATTATGCGCTGAGCGCTTACGCCAGGTTTTCCATGTAAATTTCTGAAATACATGATTCAGGCGGAACCCTCGACAGAAGATTCCCTATAATTAGGAAGATGGAGGCACTGTGGACACCATCTTACTTGTGATCCGGTGGTGTCTGTCTTTTTAGAATTGCATAAAAGTGCACTTCTGAAAAGAAGGACACCACTGAACAGAGGCCAGACAGAGTCCAAAGTAACTCTGCTGCCTCATTATAGTGAATGGATCCCTCGGGGGGTTCATCTGAATCATGTTATTCAGAGATTTAGATGGAAACCCCAAAGTAAGTGCTCAGCGTAGATTGCCGGATAAATGTGATCCCAAACGTTATGTAAAATGTTCCCAATAAAAGCTTCAACTCAATCCACCAAAAAAGCAAGTCCCTACTCAGGTCTGTCATTTGTTAACGGAAATATAGGGGGCTTCCACGTTACTGGTAGTACAAAGGCTCTGGGAAAGCGAAATGGCTCCTCACCCGCCAAAAGAAATTCAGCAAAATCTACGCTCATAAATCCAAATGCCCCCCTCCCTTCTGAGCCCCGCAGTGTACCTAAACCACATATAGTGTCCACATGTTTGACATTTCTGAAGTGATGAGAGCCTGCCTAACTTACGGGTGCATATCTCCAGAAGCACGACCTGGGCATATCTTTCCTGTTACTACAGCGTACTGGTCACTACAACGGCAGTTTGCAATTTTCACTCTTCAACATTTATTGCTGCATGTTTCTGGAAAATACCCATGGAGTCAAAATCGTCGCTACACTTGTAGATAAATTCCCAAAGGGATATAATTTCCAAAATGGGGTCAGTTGAGGGGGGATTCTGCTCTTATAGCAATTAAGGGCTCTATATATGGAGTCCACAAACTGTTCTAGGAAAATCTGCGCTCCAGGAGGCAAATAGCGCTCCATCCCTCCCGAGTCTCTCCATATGGCGTAGCAGTACTGTACAGCCACATATGGGGTATTGCCACGTTCAGTAAAAATTGTGGGACAAATTATGGTGCCATTTATACCCACTTGTGTGAAAATGGAAAATCTGTGGCTAAAACAACATTTTGGTGGTAAAAATGTAGTTATTTTTTCTTCACTGGCCAATTGTATAAAATTCTGTGACACACCGGTGGTGTCAGTATGACCACTGTACCCCTAGATGAATTGATTTAGTGGTGTAGTTTGTAAAATGGGGTCACATGGGGAGTTCTGCTGTGCTGACACCTCATGGACTCTCCGAGTGGGTCATGGCACCTGCAAACCATAACAGTAAAATTTGGCACACCTTCCCTTCTGACCTTTGCACTGTGCCTGAAAAATATTTCCCAATTACATGTAGGGTATTGGTGCACTCAGGAAAAAATGGTCCACAGTTTGTTGTAAAAAAAAATTCCTATTAGCACTTAGAAAAATAAAAACTTGGGGCTAAAACAACATTTTAGTGGTAAAATTATATTGTGGTACCGTGTTAGCCAGAAAAATCGATGTGAATACTTTTCCATCCAATTATGACAAGAGTATTCTTTACTCTTCCTTGGTAAAAATGTAATTTATTCTTTCTTCACCCCTCAATGGTATAAAATTTTGTGAGGCACAAGTGGTGTCATTATGATCACTGCACCCCTAGATGAATTCATAGGGGAGTGCAGTTTGTAAAATGAGTTCATATACAGGGGGCTCTGCCAATGTGACATGGCACCCTGAAACCAATCCAGCAAAAACTGAACTCTAATATGGCGCCTCTTCCCTTCTGAGCTTTGCACTGTACCTCAAAAGTAGCATTCCCCTCATAAGGGGTATTAGCGTACTTAGGAGAAATTGAACAATAAATTGTATGGTGCAATTTCTCCTGTTACCCTTATGAAAATGGAAAATTTGGGGAAGATGTGATTTTTTTAAATTTTATTTTCACTGCTCAATGTTATAAACTTCTTTGTAGCACCTAGGTATTCAAGGTGCTCACCACACATCTAAATACATTCCTTGAGGGGTATAGTTTCCAAAATGGAGAACTTGTGGGGGGTTTCCACTGTTTAGGCACATCAGCGGCTCTTCAAATGAGACATGATGTCTGCTAATGATTCCAGGAAATTTTACATTGAAAAAGTCAAATGACGCTCCTTCCCTTCCAAGCCCTGCCGTGCGCCCAAACAGTAGTGTTCTCCTTCATATTGGGTATCGGCGTACTCAGGAGAAATTGCACAACAAATTGTATGGTGCAATTTCTCCTGTTACCCTTATGAAAATGCAACATTTAGGGCTAAAAACATTTGTGGGGAAAATGTGATTTTTTATTTTTTATTTTAACAGCTCAATGTTATAAACTTTTGTGAAGCACCTGAGGGTTCAATGTGCTCACCACACATCTAGATGAGTTCCCTGAGGGGTCTTTCCAAAATGGTGTTACTTGTGGGGGGATTTTTACTGTTTAGGCAGATCAGAGGCTCTCTAAACGCGACATGGCGTCTACCAATTGTTCCAGAAAATTTTGCATTCAAAAAGTCAAATGGCGCTCCTTCCCTTCCGAGCCCTGCCATGGGCCCAAACAGTGGTTTTCGCCCTCATATGGGGTATTGGCATGCTCAGGATAAATTACACAACAAATTTTGGGGTTCATTTTTTCCTGTTACTTTTGTCAAAATAAAAAAAAAAATTGGATCTTAAGTACTTTTTTTGAGAAAAAAAGTTAAATGTTAAATTTTTTTTCCACATTCCAAAAATTCTTGAGGCACCTAAAGGGTTAATAAACTTGAATGTGGTTTTGAGCACCTTGAGGGGTGCAGTTTTTAGAATGGTGTCACTTTAGAGTATTTTCTATCATATAATCCCCTCAAAGTAACTTTAAAATGTGATGTTTTTTAAAATTTTGTTGGAAAAATGAAAAATCGTTGGTTAACTTTTAACCCTTATAACTTCCTAACAAAAAAATATTTTGGTTCCAAAGTTGAGCTGATGTAAAGTAGACATGTGGGAAATGTTATTTATTAATTATTTTCTGTGACATATCTCTGTGATTTAAGGGCATGAAAATTCAAAGTTTGAAAATTGCGAAATTTCACAAATAAATGCAAGTCATATCGAAGAAATTTTACCACTATCATGAAGTACGAAAAACAGTCTCAGAATCACTGGGATCCATTGAAGCATTCCAGAGTTATTACCACATAAAGTGACAGTGGTCAGAATTGTAAATATTGGCCTGGTTATTAGCGTGCAAACTACCTTTGGGTGTAAAGGGGTTAATAACCTGACTGATAGCAACCAAGACGTGTAAGTGTGGGGATTTCTGTGTGTGATGCTTATATTCAATACAGACTAAGGCCAGTTTCACACGTCCGTGTCTCTAGTACGTGTGGTGACAGTTTTCACATGTACTGGAGACACGTACAGACATAGACACATTATATTCTATGTGTCTATGCATATGTGCGTGTTTTCACTAGGACCCATGTGTCTGTGTGCCAAACACGTAGACATGTCCGTTTTGACACGGACCGGAAAACGTCCCGCACACGTGTACACGGAGAACTGTTCACACAGTCCTCCATGCGCACGGACAGCTACAGTAAGCGCTGTCCCCTGCCTGTGGTGCTGAAGCTGCTTGTCATGATTCTCCCTGTATTTCCGGCAACAGCGAGCAGGGAGAATCAATGAAAAACCAGACGTGGGGTCCCGCTTAGGTTTCAACCAACCTGGCAAAACTATACAGCTGGATGCTGCTATTCTCAGGCTGGAAAGGGGCCATGATTATGGGCCCCCCCATCCTAAAAACAGCAGCCCACAGCTGCCCAGAAAAGGCGTATCTATTAGATGCGCCTATTCTGGAGCTTTGTCGGGTTCTTCCCTCTTGCCCTGTAGCAGTGGCAAGTGGGGTTCATAAAGGGTTAATGCCACCTTGCTATTGTAAGGTGGCTTTAAGCCAGGCTTAGTAATGAATAGGGTCAATAAGACACCTATTCATTACTAATCCTATAGTAAAGAAAGGGTTAAATAAACACACACAGTAACAATAAAGTCTTTCAATGAAAGAATACACTACACAGGTTTTACATCTTTATTGTACTGCCATTCCTTAATCGATGCCATTGTTCTACTGTAAAAAATATAAAACAAAAAAGCAACAATATACCCATACCTGTCCGGCATACAGTCAGGTCCCAGGGCATAAATCCATCTCGGGTGTTAATCAGTTTACAGCTGGAGCAACTACTAATGCGACCGCTCTGGCTGTAAAGCACTGGGGAATGAAAAGAAGCAGCGCGCACAGACTCAGTGAAGAGCGGTGACGTCACTGACTCTCTGCGCGCTGCTCACATTCATTCCCAGTGCTTTACAGTAAAGACAGAGCGGTCGAACCAGTCGCTCCGGCTGTAAACTGATTAACCCCCGAGATGGATTTATGCCGTGGGACTTGACTGTATGTCGGACAGGTATGGGATATTGTTGCTTTTTTGTTTTAGTTTTTTTACAGGAGAATGATGGCATCGATTAAGAAATGGCAGTATAATAAAGATGTAAAACCTGTGTAGTGTATTCATTCATTAAAAGACTTTATTGTTACTGTGTGTGTGTTTATTTAACCCTTTCTTTACTATAAGATTAGTAATGCATAGGTGTCTTATTGACACCTATGCATTACTAAGCCTTGCTTAACGCCACCTTACAATAGCAAGGTGGCATTATCCCTTCATGAACCCCACTTGCCACTGCTACAGGGCAAGCGGGAAAAACCCGACAAAGCTCCAGAATAGGCACATCTAATAGATGCGCCTTTTCTGGGCAGCTGGGGGCTGCTGTTTTTAGGCTTGGGGGAACCATAATCAAGGCCCCTTTCCACCCTGAGAATAGCAGCCCCCAGCTGGATAGTTTTGCCGGGTTGGTTGAAAACCTAAGAGGAACCCCACGTCTGGTTTTTCATTGATTCTCACTGCTCGCTGTTGCCGGCAGAGCAAGGAGAATCATGACAAGCCGCTTCAGCACCACAGGCAAGAGACAGCGCCTACTGTAGCAGTCCGTGCTGTCCATGTGGTACTGATGCGGCACACGGGTGGCACACGGTTGCCACACATGTGCCGCACATAGTAAACACATGGACACACGGAAACTGATATATACCGGTACCGGAAATATCAGGACGTGTGAAACCGCCCTAAATCAAGATGTTTTCAATATTTTGTTTCAATTTTGTCACCATTTTCATATCATTATAGGGGTGGTCTCAAATGCAAATTAATTTTCATCCTAAATACCTATCTATTTAATACCATAATCTAATCTATTTTCTAATATACTTTAATTAAACATTTCTTATCCTTCCCTAACTATCCTATCTGATTTTCTTTTTTTGTTACAACTTCCTTTTTGATGACAATTCATTTGAAAATCCCAGTCTATGCTGGGATACTCAAAAAAGTGTTATCAGGGGGCAGAGGCTGCGGTCACTGCCGTGGGCACTGCCCTCTCCCTGAAACAAAGCGTCACTGGTGACTTTTATTTCTGGGGCTGGGCTAGTCCATGCTCTGTAACTGTACAATGTGCACAATGACAGTACACTCTCGCTGGCTCAGATCAGTAGAAATGGTATGGCAAAACAGCACACTGCGTTGTAAAGTGAATACCCGGTGTGCAAAAACCAGCGCCACCACCGCAAGTGACCTTCCTTTTTTAGTGCCTGTTCTAATTTTGAAGATTTCTTAAAGTGGTTATCTGGGAGAATTTATTTTTTTACTATGGACCTAGAAACTAAAAGGCAGGTGGTTGCTAACTACGTATCTGTTCTGCCTGTCACCGATCACCACCAGTTCAGAGCTTCCGCTGATGTCACGTCGACATAGCATCTGCTTCTCTTCCATTCTGCTCTGTTGGTGGGGTGTGACTGCTGATGTCATACTGATTGACAGCCTGCTCCTTGCTGCCTAGCTGCAGGAAGCCGGCACAATTTTCGCATTGCTATTCCCATGATGGCAGATGCGCTCTCTGTTGCATTAAATATACATGGTGTCCATACCGGTGTGGCTGTCTCCATTTTAGTTTCTATGGGAGTTTCAAAATAGCCTAAATGTATAAAGACAGATGCAGCATTTCCTGTCAACATGCCATAAATGTCCAAATATGTGCATCCCCCCCCCAGTACCAGAAAAGCATCCCTGCCACCTTGTGGCCTCCTCTTGCTGCCGCTTCTTTCCTAATTCAGAGGCCTTTCTAAACTGTCCCTTCCAAACATATAATAATAAGAGTTATGCCTGTATTATCACTAATGGATGTTTGATGGAGTAATCTGTAAAGGGATGCAAAAAAAACCTAAATAAAAAAAAGTCAAAGGAGCGCTCAGTAAACGACAAAAAAAAAAATGCTTCAGGTTTACAAATCTCTAGTTAGAAGCAAGCAATTCCTGAAGTGTCTTCTGCTTTAAAATCCTATAAAATAGTCAGTGTGAACATATGCTAAAGGGTGAGGCTACGTTCCCACGATGAGCTTTTGGTGAGTTTTTGACGCTGCATATTTTCGCTGAATCAAAAGTCAGTGTCTTACAGTTCCAGCTAAGTGGATGAGATTTATAGAAATCTCATGCCCACTGTACTATTATTTTACTCAGCATAATCTGACCTGTGGTGCGTGTTGGAAATCTGCAACATGTCAATTTTTTTTTCGATTATATTGTTTTCTGAGCAGATTTTCCCCATAGACTTGCCTTTGATGAGGAAAATCCGTAGGTGAAAAATGCAAGTGTGTTTTTGTGCGTTTCCGCAGCGGAAGCACATCAAAAACGCACGTAATCCTCACCTATGTATGGCAATAAAGTTGTGTCAAAGAAAAAAATAAGGAAGAAACAAAACAAAGCAGTTTTATTTAAATCATGACACAACAAAAAGACAAAAAAATGAGCAAAAAGCACAATAAAAATGCATTTTAGAAAAACGCACACAAAAGCACAATGAAAAGCCACAAGTAACCTAATTTAAATAATAGGTGCAAAAATTCTGAGGTGTCAAAAAATGACCAAGATCTCACCGTGGGAACATGGCCTAAGTGTTTTGAATTGCTCAACATTAGCTGTGTAGATTTACAGTCAAGTAATAGGCATGTGCAGTACACCATCCCTCACGTGGCGTATAAAACGGCTGACTGCTATATGATGTTTTATCGGATTGCACTTGGCCCAATATTATACTTTGGGGCAGTGCAGGTCTACGATTATTTTCTTATGCCAATTCGGCACAAGAAAAAAAATCACAGCATGCTGCTAGTGCACCCAATATTCAGGTCACATGCACCCATGCACTGCACTCCGATGTTTGAGCTGAGTGTAATTAGCATAATCGTCCCGATTCTCTTGTTTAAAGGGAACCTGTCACCAGTTTTGTGACATAGCAGCTAAAAATATCCCCTTATTCAGCATCTGCGCTGCATTCCCTAAACCCTTATAGAACCCCCTGACTTCCTTTGTATACTCCCGAAAACCATTTTTAATTTCTCCCGCACTGTATGGTAATTTTCTCAGTCCGATCCGATGGGCGTGGTTTTGGCCCTCTACATCACTCCCATCGTCTGCTGCTCGCTGTCCTACTTCATGGATGACGCCTCTTGCACCGTGCGACATCTTGCGTCTGCTCAGAAATATTGCATTTTGCGCATGCGCAGTATGCTTTGCCCAACTGTGGGCAAAGCCGAAAAACAGGAGTGTCATTTGCCGATACACGTACTTTCAGCTCATGTACCAGAACTGTGCTTGCCAGTGCATGTGCACTTCCGTTTTTCGGGTTTGCCCGCAGTTGAGCAAAGCATAGTGCGCAGGTGCAAAACGCAATATTTCTGAGCAGGCCCGAGATGTCGCATGATGATGTGGATCGTTATCAATGTCAGGAGGACAGCGAGCAGAAGCCAGGGGGAGGGATGCAGAGGCCAGAAACCACGCCCATCGGACCAGACTGAGAAGATTACCATACAGCGCGGGAGAAATTAAAAAAGGTTTTCGGGAGTATACAAGGGGAGTCAGGGGTTTCTATAAAGATTTAGGGAATGCAGCGCAGACGCTGAATAAGGTGATATTTTTAGCTGCTATTTCACAAAACTGGTGACAGGTTCCCTTTAAGAGTAAATACGCTTGTGTGACCATACTCTAACATTCAAGCAGAATGGCAAATGAAGCATAAGGTGGGCATAATTTATTTTTCTTATTTTAGAGCCTTCTGTGTAATTGTATTTATTTTTTTAATCCATGGGCAGAAAGTCCCTGTTACTTATGACTTTCGATTTGCAAGTGCAATCATATATATAATGTCAGTTAAAGTGGTAAGTCACTGGTCTTTACACAGTGACTCAGGACATAGTCTCTTCAAATGTGAAGCTAGACGAAATTACTGAACTATTCGCAGTAGGTGTACTTACATCACCCATTTTCTTGCGTATTTTTCTTATAGTACTGTCAGTGCTACCTGTAGCATTTAGTTGCTGAAGACAAGCTGGCGGGCCGCTACTCACAAAATTTTAAGATGGGCAAATATATCTCCAGGGTCAGTACAAATCTTTTGACAAACACAGGATGTGATCCAAATCATTTTCCAAGAGAAAGAACCCTCATGTGGACACTGGAAATGGATAGTAATCATTTTGGATTTGTTGGGGATGCAGCATCTTCGATCTGTGCACATCCCGCAGTATGTGGGCCGATAGCTTCGTACTGTAGAACACTCAGATAAAGTCAGTTTAACAGGCTGGGGGTCTTGAAATGTAGGCTGGCAGGTTTTTCCTTTTGGAACCTATAAAATGACAAAAGTTTGATAACTTTTTAGCATTGCACAGACACATTTACATTCCCCATGTGGTTTTATATTTCAATAATAACAATTCGCTAATACTGATTGATAAAATGTTGTAGCATAAACAATAGCATCATTTCCCGTATTTGATGCAGATTTGTGAAGTTTCTGCTCCCAGATTTGAACTAATTTTAACTATAATTTAAGTGAATGGGGGCTTCAGGATTCCATTCACATGTTGCAGATTTGGTTGCATATGTGATCATACTGTGTATATCTTTCAGTCTGCAGCTTGCACAATATTTTGCAGATTATATGCTGATGTTCCTAATTAATATGGATGTTTTTTTAAATCCATAACAGAATCTGCATCAAATCTTTTACAAATTTAGCAAATGTAATATGTAGATTTAGGTGGAGATAATCTGGAACTGATTATTTTCATCAACATACAATTAGTCCTCATAACATTGTTCAGATTTTTGGCATTTAACAGTTAGCACTTAATAGCAAGCTTCAGTAATTCATAGTATCATGGAATGTTAGAATCATAAAGTGTTAGAGTTGGAAGGGACCTACAGGGTCATCGTGTACAACCCACTGCTCAATGCAGGATTCACTAAACCATCTCAGAAAGATGTCTGTACAGCCTCTGCTTGAAGACTTCCATTGAAGGAGAAATCACCACCTCTCGTGGCAGCCTGTTCCACTCATTGGTCACCCTCACTGTCAAAAAGTTTTTTCTAATATCTAATCTGTATATTCTCCCTTTCAGTTTCATTCCAATGCTTCTCGTATTTCCATGTGCAAATATGAATAAGGATGATCCCTCTACAACAGACCTGGGCAAAGTGTGGCCTGCAGGCCACATCCGGCCCTCTGGCTGTTCCATAGAAAATTGGGGTGCACAGAAAAGGATACCACTCCTTATATCACAATGTAATAATGATCTGGCACTCATGTAACCAATGCAAAAAAGAAAATTTATTCAATTCGTGGAAAGAACATAATTTAACCATTAACTGGCAATGACCAAGTGTTCCCTGCAAGATTTCAGACAGATTAGTGAAAATAATTATCAGAAGAGTTGTCCAAGAGCCCAGGACCACCTGTGGAAAGCTACAGAAAGACCTGGAATAAACAGGTACAATTGTTTCAAAGAAAGCTATAAGTAATGCACTCAACCTCCATGGCCTGTATGCACGCTCATCACGCAAGGCTCAATTTCTGAACAAAAATAATGTTCAAGCATGTTTAAAGTTTGCTCGACAACATTTAGACAAGCCTGTGAAATACTAGGAGAATATAGTCTGGTCAAATAAAACCAAAATTAAACTCTTTGGATGCCATAATACACACCATGCTTGGAGGCTAAAAGGCTCTGCATATCACCCCGAAAACACTATAACAATAGTGACATTTGGAGGGGTAGGTACATCATGCTGTGAGGCTGTCTTTAACATATGGCACTGGCAAACTTCATATGGTTGTAGTAAGATAAGTGGACAAATCTACCGAGACATTCTTGATAAAAATATATTGCCATCTAGCAGGAGGATGAAGATGAAATGAGGGTGGACATTTCAGCAAGACAATCATCCCAAACACACAGCCGAGGAAAATCTCAGTTGGTTTCAGAGAAAGAGTTCATAAAAAGAAGCCCAAGGAAGGTTTAGGATTTGAAGAGTGTTTGTGTAGAAGAATGGGGTAAAATCACACCTGAGCAATGCATGCGACTAGTTTCTCCATACAGGAGGTGTCTTGAAGCTGTCATCAACAACAAAGCCTTTTGCATGAAGTATTAAATTTAAGTATGTATGTTCAATACTTTTTCCCTGTGTCATTTATTATTGCACATAACTTAATGCAGTAGTGGCGACCTTATGGCAGGACTAGAAGATGGCGGTGGAGGGGGAGCAGTGGGTCACAGGAGCCAGCTGCTGTGGCTAACTCCTGTGCCTGCTGCTAAAGAGAAATGAATATTCACTGCACTTTCAATAAGTATTCATTTGTCTTTTAGCGCGCACAGTTTTAGCCGCAGCCATTGGCTTCCAGCAACGACCGGGCTATCACGGGTGCCCGCTCATTAAGGTAATGAATATTCAACTCTCTCCACTCCCATAGGTGTGGAGAGAGGTGAATATTTATTATCTTAATGAGCGGGGACACATGATCGCTCAGCCGCAGATGTTGCTGGCACCAGAACAAGATGTTGCAAAGGCGCTCAGAGAAGGTAAGTAGGATGGGTTTTTTTTAATGCTTTTCTCATGGGAGCCATACATACAAGGATAGGGATGAGGAACCATGCAGACAAGGATAAGGATGAGGAACTATGCATATAAGGATATAGATAAGGAGCCATGTATACAAAGATTGGGATGAGGAACCATGGATACCAGGATAGGGATGAGGAACCAAGCATACAAGGATGGGAATAAGGAGCCATGCATACCAGAACACGTTATATATGGAAACGTATGCACAGCCTATATGGAGGTGCAAGAGTAGGTGCCCAAACCATTGACAGTAAAGAGAAACTCTGCACTCAACTTATCGTGAAAATATAAGAATTTATTGTGGTCCAAAAGAGTAGTAGTATACAGGGAGGACGTTTCGGTCTCACGACCTTCATCAGCTACTACATGAGATGGTAAAATAAAAACAAAAGTAAAAGAATAAAAACACACCAAAAGAACAAAAAACAATCCAAAAAAAAGAAGTATATACAGAGATGTCAGAGCGTTATATAGCACGATTCCAACAAGTATACTGGTAAACAGACGTATTGCAGGGATAGTCTGGAGAGTCATGATAGAGGAAATAAGAACCAGACAGATAGGTAGCCTTAGATAAGTGCAAATATAATAATACACATACCCCTGTCTCTCTATAATGGGGAAAATGGACCCATCTGTGATTTGCTGGATTGCTGTGAGGGAAAGAGAGCAAATGGTATATGCTCACGGTATAAAAGAGGGTGATGACGGATGGTGCAAAGATAAGCATACCAGAACAGGGATGAGGAGCCATGCAGACAGGGATGGGAATAAGGAGCTATGCATACAAGGATGGGGATAAGGAGCCATGAATACCAGGACAGGGATTAGGAGCCATGCACACCAGGACAGGGATGAGGAACCATGCATACAAGGATGGGAATAAGGAGCCATGCATACCAGAACAGGGATGAGGAGCCATGCAGACAGGGATGGGAATAAGGAGCTATGCATACAAGGATAAGGATGAGGAGCCATGCATACAAGGATAGGGATGAGGACCCATGCATACAAGGATAGGGTTTTGGAATCATGTATACAAGGATGGGGATAAGGAGCCATGCAGACAAAGATGGGGATAAGGAGCCATGCAGACAAGGATGGGGATAAGGAGCCATACAGACAAGAATGGGAATAAGGAGCCATTCATACAAGGATAGGGATGAGGAGCCATGCATACCAGGACAGAGATGAGGGGTCATGCAGACAAGGATGGGGATAAGGAGCCATGCATACAAGGCTGGGGATAAGAAGACATGCATATAAAGATGGGGATGAGGAACCATGCATACCAGAATAGGGATTATGCATACCTGGCTTATACTTGAGTCAATAAGTTTTCCCAGTTTTTCATGTCAAAATTAGGTGCCTTGGCTTATACTCAGGTCAGCTTATACACGAGTATATCCTTTTTTTAATGTGAGGCCATTATACTGTATGGAGCATTATGTGGGCACATTATACAGTATGAAACACTATGTGGGGCTATTATACAATATGGAACATCACATGGGGTAATAATAGAGTATGGCGCATTGTGTGGGGCCATTATACAGTATGGAGCGTTGTGTGGGGCCATTATACAGTATGAAGCATCATGTGGGGCCATTATGCTGCATGGAGCACTATGTGGGACCCATTACACTTTATGCAGGACTATGTGGGGGCCATTACACTGTATGGAGGACTATGTGGAGCCATTATACTTTGTTGATATCTATGTGGAACCATTGTTGTTATGTTTTGGTAGCTGAGGAGAGCAGGCAAAAACGG
>VIAB01019157.1:22486-42910 GCA_009801035.1 Oophaga pumilio | reverse complement strand
GAGTTTCTTAGGAAAACACTCTGCCAATCTATGATCATTGGCGACCTATCACGGCCGTTAACCGCTTTTGAAATATTATGTTCCCAAACAAAACCCCTGAAAAAGTGCTTTCTGCTCTCTATAATATGCTGCTTTTAAAACAATTACCTCCGAAAAGAGCCTTTTTGCTGAGAAGGGAAAAAGAATTAGGCCACTCTTTCTCTTATTCCCAAATTAATCTAATTTATAAATCTTCATATGGCCCTTCACAATGTGTGAGAGCCCAAGAAAACAGCTACAAAATAATAACTCATTGGTATACAACACCTCTCCTGTTACATAAGTGGTTCCCCACTACGCCAGATACATGTTGGAGGTTCGAAAGGGACAGAGGCTCATATCTTCATATTTCGTGGTCCTGCCACATCATAAAAATTTTTTGGAACATTGTATCTCAAACCTTAGATGAAGTGGTGCTTAAACATATAAAACTAACACCAGAACATGTTTTCCTTACTCTACCAGTAGTTCCAAATAATAAACATATATCTAAACTGGTCTCTTTCATTTTAACAGCAGGTAAGCTTCTTATAGCTATGTTGTGGCACTCGTCTAATATTCCAAGCATAAATCAGCTATTACTTAAGATTGACCAACTGTATCAGACCAAAGAATTAGCAGAATTATCCACACATAGCCTTTCTCCCTTCTTGCAGGTCTGGAGTCCTTGGGTGACGTATAGGAATTCGGATAAATTCATATCCCTGTGTATATCTGATTCTGCGCCTTGATATTGAACCAATGTGCCAATGGACCATGTCCCTTTCACCGTTATCCCTTGCTCCCCCTCCCTCCCATCCCCTTGATGTCTCCCTTAGGTTTCCTCCTCCTTTTTTGTGCTCTGGTTCTGCTTCTGGTTAGTTAATTAACTCACCCATGATACTCCAGAGCTTTAGTTAAATCACTATGTTCGTTTGTCGATTAATGGTAATCAAGAATCACTCATTTTTTATTAATGATATTTTGATAGAGGTGTTTGCATCTTCATTTTCGTAAATATGAAAATTATTGAAGGTCATATGTAACTACGAGGCATGTGTGGCTATGAATACTGTACTATTTGCCTCTTCTGTATCTCATGTTTGATTGGATAATATGTTTATGCTGATGCTTTTCACCTAGTGATTCTCAATAAATAAACATTGAAAACAAAACATTATTTTCCCTCCAGTAATAATGCCTCATTAGTGCATTTTCCAGTAATAATGCCCTCCAAGTCCCCATTCAAGCAATGATGTCCCATTAGTGTGCCTTCCAGAAATAATGCTCCTTAGTGCCCCATCCAGTAATAATACTTTATTAGTGCCTCCTATAGTGTTAATGACCCATAAGTGCCCCTTCAAGTAATAATGTACCATTAGTGCCCCTTCCAGAAACAATGCCCCATTTGTTCTCTCTACATTAGTGTCCCTGCCAGTAACAATGCTTCATTATTTCCCCTCCTGTAATAATGCCCCATTAATACACTCTTCACTAATAATGCTCCATTATGCCCTGAACAGAATGCCCCATTAGTTCTGTTTCCAGAAAGTGCCCCCTCTGGAAACAATGCCCCTTTCCAGTAATAATGCTCCATTAGCTCCCACTCCAGCAATAACGTCCAGTAGATGCACCATCAAAAAATAATGCCCCCCTTAGTTAAGCAGCGCTTGCAAAAATAAAAGTTATAGTTAACTAATCTAATCCCCCGACACCCAAAGCCATCGAGTCCTCTGCATGTCATAGGAGGTAAATTCAGTGACAACATTGCACCTGCTTCTTTGGGACGCTGACATCTTGTAAGCTACAAACCTACAAGATGGAGAATGGCAGGATAGGGAGCTTGTGACTACCTGCTCTACCAAAGGATGGAACTGAATCGGAGACATGTTGATGCCGTTACAGTTCAAAGTGATGCTCACTATAGATCCAGAGCACACGGCCAGAAGTCCTGGGCCACAGCGCCATATTTTTGTGACTGGAACTAGCTTGTCGTTCTCCTTTAAGAGTTGAGTGCTAGAAGATTACTAAATACACCCTAATTAATTACAATAAATAGTTCTTCTATCCTATTTCGTTTATGCACATGACCCTAGTGCAAAGACGTGTGATTCCAGATCCATTAACCCACTGAAGCTAAAAGAATGCCAAGAGCAGAGCGCTGGAATATTTAGTCAGTCTCTCTAATCTTCCTTCTGAGACCTCAAATATTTACATACTGCTTAGCTCAGTTTGATTAGAGTAATTATCTCGGTTAAGAGAAATTAGTCAACAGTTACGACATAACCGGATGTTTCTGCTCTACACAATGGAGCCTTTCACTGGTATTTTACAACGAGCTACAACAGGCTGATGTCTAATGGAATATCAGTTATTGTTTGCTTATAGGAATTATCGAACATTTTTTTGCCTAGACATCAGTAAAGAGTTATCGTCTGCTTACATTTCATTTTTGTGTCTGTTGGAAGTATACAAAGTGTTTAATGATTTATACATCAGATGGAAACCTCCAATGTACTGTATATACTTTGCTATGTAGTAAAGGAAAATATACCAGCCTAAAATATGCTGAAGGGCATTCCCTTGGCAGATGCTGGGTGCATAAGGGCCTATGGATCCAGAACTAGCGGTGGCGTTCTCTATGCTAAATATCTTACTCTAGCCTACAGAGGTGCATGACACTACGTCATTAAGAGGCTTGCGTGTTGCATGAGGCTAGTATATTTTGGAGCTACAGGTGCTTCTCACAAAATTAGAATATCATCAAAAAGCTAATTTATTTCAGTTTTTCAATACAAAAAGTGATATAGAGTCATTACACAGTGATCTATTTCAAATGTTTATTTCTGTTATTGTTGATGATTAACAGAATCCAAGCTGCTTGAGATCTAGTGTAAAGTCTCCACTGCCAGAAGTACGAATACCTGATTTAAAAACAACAGTAAAAGGAGCCCCGACCAAGATTGAGTGCATTTGCTGAACATACATTTCAGTAGGCCAACAATTCGAATTTTAAAATAATTTTTCAAGCTGGTGTTATAAAGTATTCTAATTTACTGAGATAATGACTTTTGGGTTTTCATTGGCTGTAAGCCATAATCATCAACATTAACAGAAATAAACACGTGAAATAGATCACTCTGTTTGTAATGGCTCTATCTAATATACGAGTTTCACTTTTTGTATTGAAGAACTGAAATAAATTAACTTTTTGATGATATTCTAATTATGTGAGATGCAGTTTTTTTATGAAAAAAATCCAAATAGAAAAAAATACAAACAGCAAATAAGTGCATGTAGATGTTCACATATAGGTGTAGGCCCCTGAACATATACTCAGTCTGGACAACAAGACCCCCCCAAAGTTAGTAAAGGGAAAAAAGAGAAGACATACCAGGGGGCACACTTTCTTCTTTACATGAGTATTATTTTACCTCCCCCTCTTCTAATCCCCTCTTTCTTTCTGGTCCCCTCTTTGGAGTCTTGTCCAGGCAAGAGTATTTCTTTTAGGGTATGTGCACACGTTGCAGGTTAGTGTGCAGAATTATCTGCAGAGAATCTGCACCTCCTGGCAGAAAACGCAGAGAAAAACGCTTGTGGATTTTCTAGCAAATTCACGCAGATTTGTTACGGATTTTAATGCATTTTTGGTGTGCGGATTTGTGAGGTTGTGCTGTGAATGAATATGGAGAGAGAGAATATGTATATTTGTGCCAAACCGCTAGATCCACAAAAAGAATTGACATGCTGCGGAAAAAAGACGCTGGAAATCCGCGTGGATTTTTCCACAGCATGTGCACAGCAATTTTTCATTTCACATTGAATTACATTTACTGTGCACTACACTATGGATTTGATGCAGTTCCGCGCTTCCGGAAACGCATCTAAATTTACAAGGTAATTGCTTGCACCAGAAATGTTAGGGGCTTCATAGCAAAAGGGGTGAATACATATGCACATGCCAATTTTTAGTTATTTGATCTCATAAATTTAATGTAAGCCTATATTTTTCTCACTTCACTTCACCAACTCAGACTATTTAGTGCTGATGTATCACACACAAATCAGATTACAAAAATATTTAAACACAGAATGTAATGTAACAAAATAGGTAAAAAGCCAATTGCGGTGAATACTTTCACAAGTCATTGTATATAGACTTTTACCAGACCATTAGTTTTATTCTTTTTCAATTTCTGATGTGAGTAAACATTTCTTTAATAATTCCATCAAACATTTTTACAAATTCATTAAGACTCGCCAAAATTTTCTTTAGGAAACATCAAAGTGACACATATAGTACATGTAGGTTTCACCTAGGTTATAAATATTATTTTTTGTACCTTATTTTTAATTGCAGCCTATTTTAAGCAACTTTGCCTTTTCCACATATGAAAAGTTATTGGGAAATTTTGTAGGCGGCTCAGTAATCTGTCAAATTTAATTGCAGAATTGTGAAATGGTTGGCATCTTTTTTTTCTCTAGTTGAGATTCAAGAAAGGCTATTAACCTGGGATAATACCATGTTGGCCCATAAAAATGTGCTTTAATGAGATAAAGCAGCCAATTACAATATTAATTGCCTCCCTTTGTTAGAAAACTCATAATAATGTCCTCCCCTATATATTTTATCAAATGCAGAAGCCAGTGACATTTAAGAGGGACTATAGCACAGAATTAGATTTATTGTATGTATTTAATGTATTTGTATAAGTTACACAATTGGGAAAAAAGTTTTTTTTTAGCAATAACGTTTTATTTTCCTTGGTGGTTATAAATGTGGTTATCAGTCTGTGTCTTATCAAATGTTTCATTCTTTTTTGGTTTTTCTAAAGTCTGAGGCCTTGATTCATCAAAGAGATTACACCAAAATTCTGGCTAAATCCCTTTGAAAAGTCTCAAAATGTTTGCACAATGTGGAGTTGTGGAAAAACGTTGCTACTCTTGGCTTTTTTACACTAGTTTCGCCCAGCTCCAATAAAATGACCAGAGCTGAGACTGGACAGAATCACAACGGGGCTGTTATGCCACAGCTAGACTAATTAATGATGAGCTATGGCTTATCTGGAGTACGATTTACGGTGAGGTGCACAAAGGTGCATGCCGCTTGTCAAACACTCCTGATTCATTAAGAGGTTTGCTACATTAAATGAATCAGGTGTGTATGACTCCAGCACACTCCCTCATCAAGACCAGCATGAACTTTGCTGGTCTTGATGAATCAGGGCCAAGCATGACTTTTACATCCCACAGTACTCCAGTAAACCTCATGAATGCTACAGTGCCGACATCCTGTCCATCATTCACGTATCCACTGCAGCAAATCATTGACTGCTTGTCATGACATGGATGGGACAGCAGCAGTGCGGGATGGATAAGGAGCATCAGAGCTATAGAGCTGAAGCTTATGTGATTTAAGGGCTAAGTAATACTTCTTTTACATTTTATAACATTCCTTACTGTTGGCAATTTTTAAAAAATCACTTAAAACTCCTTTATCACATTGTTGTGGTATTCACACTGAGTTTTGACGATGCTTATATTGGGTAGATTAGCTAACAAGCTAATAGTTTTTTTTATTTAAACCTCATTGTAAGTTTTTTGTTATTGTGAAATCATGGTCTTAGAACTTGAGGGGGGCCAAAAGATCCATCTGTCTCATACCAGAAAAATGAACCGTTTGTGATGGTGCTCAGTCTGATTTTAATTCTCTGATTTTCATCCTCTTTTGGTCCATGTGTATGCTTCTACCATTAACGTATTAAAAAACAATTCATAGTATCTTGTACCCATTTAACTATAAATGGGTAAATGGATAGCTTCCATTTACTTTTATCCATTCACTTAAACAGACGAGATTGATACTCAAATTGAATTACAAAAACACGTCTTTTTTTGCAGTTAATCGGTCTGCAAAAAATTGAACATGTGAACAAATGACTATAGATTATAATGATTGCGTTCTATCCATGAAAAACATTAATAGAACACATACAAAACTGATCTCTAAATGAAGCTTTATTGGGAAGGTCCGTTACAAATTTTATATTAAAGTCTAGAAACTTCAAATTATGTTAAATAACACATCCAAGAAGTGTGTTACAATTAATTAAAAAATAACATCTTTACAAATTGTAATTCTTTTTAATTAGAGATGATTAAATTTGATTAGCAGAGAACTCATTCACTGTGCATCCCAATAATGCAAAACCTCCAAATGCCCTGAAAATAAGTGTGTAACACTATGAAGTCTCCTGGGACTGTATTTAAACCCTTATAACCTCAAACACAAACACAGACTTCATAAAGTCAAAGTGACCGCATCATAGAAACGGATGGTAACTAAGTAGCAACCAACAGCTATTTAATAACACAGTACACGGACAGATGTTTCAGAATTAAAAAAAAGGTCCAAAAATGATCCCACATGATGATATGCAAACCATTCTGAGCAGAACAATTTATCAAACTGACAGTGTCCCTGTCAGAGGTAACATCATTACTACCATTATACTTTCCGGGGTCTAAGAAAACCAATTATGCCCTGCATTTGGTACTACTACTGCACAGACACCTGGTGCCATTAATGGTGGTGGTGATTAGGCTGCTGCTTGCTGCCACATTCTTAGCCATGGTAAGAAGTCTATTTTTCCCTACCCCATCCATTCCTATTTCCACTGTTTCTTTTAAGATACATTTTTTTAAAACACTATAATTAACTTTTGATAATCTTTTCATTCCCAATTATTCAACTCATGCCAAAAATGTTGTAGCAAGAAACACCAGGTAAGTAAGTAGAGAAAACAAAATGTTGCGGCAGGCCGCTGTATAAGTGTTGCATTTATGGTTGTCAAATTAGATTAGAAAAACAGTTGTGCAAAAATGAACATGCACAGTTAAATGTCTATTTTAAAAAAATGTGTTTTTTTTATTGTTGAACCCCTTTCAAAAAATGACAAAATAATAAATATACACATTTAGAAAGTCAGCTGCAGCATGGCGCTGTATAGGTGTGGCATGTATGGATGAACAATTTGACTATTAAAACAGATGTGCAAAAAAAAAAAAAGTTTGCCACATGCAGACGTCGTGATGTAGACAGAGTAAAGATGCAATGCAGCTGGACAGATCCTGGATGGGAGATATGTGTCACAGAGGTGGTTAGCATCAGTGATGTGAAGCACAGAGAGAAGGCTCTAGCAAAATAGTTGCCAAGAGGTTTTTTAATGGGCCTGGATTTTTGGGTCTGGGTTTTAGGAGTGGCCAGAAGAGCTGGGTGTGACTGGGCATTCCTTTATTTGCACTTTGTGTTTCTGATGGCCTATGTAAAGCAGCTCAGCTGCCTCAGAGTTGGCCTGTGTGTGGAAGTGAAAAGAACTGTTGTATACTGTTCAGCCACTGCCAGAGGCTGACTAAGCCTTGGATTTACCTTTGAACAGGTGAACCTGCATTGTGAACCTGTATATACTACATGGACTGTTCTGTTTATTTTTTCCCTTTGTCCCAAAAGAAGGCTGTTTTGATTTTTGAGCAAGTTCTCATGTTCAAACAGTGAGTGGGTTATTAAAAGTCCATAAACCATTCCAGCCCACAAAACAAAACAACCTTTCCTTGGCACAAAGGAAAAAAAAACATTTCATATAGCAGATACAGGTTCACAGAGTGGGCTGTATACAGCAGGTCTTTTCACCTCCACACACAAACCGACTCTGAGGCAAACAAGGTGCCTTAAATAGGACATTCACACCCCGGAGTGGAGATATGGTAATGGCCAGTGCCACCCAGCTTTTCTGGCCCCTCCTAAAACATGTACTCCAAAATCCGGGCAAGTTAACAGCTTAACGAAAGCCGATACGCCTTTTAACGGCAGCAGTTAAGTTTACTTATTTCTTAGCGCCGCTTTTTAACGGCGCTGAGAAATAAGGTTATAGCTCCCCCCCAGCGTCAGAAAATCTCTGAGGTTTCAGATACTGGTGGTAGCTGAGACCCCGTAGAACATGATTCGGGTTGGTTTTTACCTGTTCCCCATTCATTTCTCTCTCCTCTGGTATGATCTAGCATACCAGAGGAGCAAGAAATGAGCCCCCCCTGTACCTCTGCCATTCCTGAACCCTCAAGCTCTGTCCCCGGCCCTCGACGTCTTCTTCCTGGAAGAAAATGGTGGACACATGCGCAGTGCGCCCGCCGCAAACTGCCGGCCGGTACCCGGCAACAATAGGAATTTTTCCTATTAGTTCATTTTGATCACTGTGATAGACCCTATCACAGTGATCAAAATAAAATAAAAAAAATAGTAAATCAAACCCCCCTTTGTCATCCCCTTAGTTAGGTAAAAGTAATAACATTAAAAAATATATATTTTTCTCTAGTCACCTTCCTCGACTGCATACGGAGGTTGCCTTTTTGCCCTGATGGGGGACAGGAAACACAGAGGTTAAAAGGCCCTCCAACCTCCTATTTGCCAGTGTCTTTCCTGTTCCCCATGGGGCAGGGAGAGGTCTTTGTGTGCTGTGGTGGCCGGCGACTGCAGTTACATTGATTTGACAGGCAGAGCCTATATTGCCGGGCAGCAGGTGGTCGCTCCTCGCCTCCTCCAGGCTGCTCCCGTCTTCCCCCAGTGCGGTGACCTCGGGACCCCCTCCTGGCCTTCCCACGCCCCCAAGAGGGCAAAGCGGGCCAGAGATCCCGACTGGGGGCCTCCCGGAGCTCCCCGGTCTTCTCCCCCTCCATATAACCTGCCCGAAGTCGCCACAGTGGTAAGGCTAACCTACAGCATGGAAGGCACTTCATGCACTGCATCTGCAGAGCCCAGCGCTGCCCCTGCCACAGTAAGTGTATGCAGGGATGGGGTCCTCAGGTGGATAGTTTAGGGGGTCCTTTTTTCCTGACACCTCTCTCCCTCATTCCAGGGAGACTAATCTACCCCCAAATCCATTATCAGGAAAACGTGCACCATTTGTAATATAAAGCTACCCTCACTACGGGATAAAAAGCTCTGCCAGTCATGCATCGACAAAGTAGTTAGAGCAGAGCAACCCTCCCTTTTGGAAGAGATTCGCTCGCTGGTCAAGCAGGAGGTGCAGTATTCTCTGGTGGCTTTTACCCCTCCACCCCCACCACCCCCTTCTCCAAGGAAGAAAAGGAAAATACAGGTTGAGGACTCTGAGTCTGAATCAGACCTATCCTATGCATCGTCCTTTGGTAGATGGGAGAAACCTGTGTCACCCAAAGCCTCTGAAACCAGAAAATATCTCTTTTTCCTCTGACCATATTGAGGAGATGGTGTCTGTAGTACACAGCACTATGGGGCTGGGAGAGGAATCAGAGCCTCAGTTCTTTCAGGATCAGATGTTTGGTGGGCTAAAAACGGGCAAATGTATTCGGTTCCCGGTGCATGCTAATATACTTGACATGATTTCTCAGGAGTGGGTACTGCCAGAGAAACGCCTCAGCACTCCCTCAGAGATGAAACACAGATTCCCCCTGGAGGGTGATTCTGTTAGATGGGGCATTCCCAAAGTCGACGTACAGGTGGCAAGGGTTGCGAAAAGAACTGCACTCCCATTTGAAGATTCTTCGCAATTGAAGGATGCAATGGACAGAAAAATAGAGAGTCTCTTGAAGAGGTCCTGGGAGACATCTACGTCTGCCTTAAAGGCTAACATTGCTTCCACCTGCGTAGCTAGAGCCTTCTCC
The DNA here is from genome assembly GCA_009801035.1 of Oophaga pumilio. Classification (NCBI taxonomy): domain Eukaryota; kingdom Metazoa; phylum Chordata; class Amphibia; order Anura; family Dendrobatidae; genus Oophaga; species Oophaga pumilio. The sequence goes on along the minus strand of VIAB01019157.1, from coordinate 33,196 downwards.
CACTGGTTAGAGGAACTAGAAACCCATATATCCCAGGGTACCTCCAGAGGTGAACTGCTAGACTCACTGCCTATCCTTCACAGGGCTACTGGGTTTTTTGCTTACGCCTCCATGGAATCCATCAGAGTTGCTGCCAGGTCACTTGTGCAACACAACTCAGCTAGGAGAGCTCTCTTGCTCAAGATGTGGTCTGGTGACATCACCTCGAAAGCCAAGTTATGTGCCATACCCTTTAAAGGAGACTATGTCTTTGGGCCTGCCCCAGACAAGAACCTAGAAAAGGCCACCGACAAGAAAAAAGCCCTCCCGTAACAAAACCCCCCTAAAAAGTGTTTTTTTTCGTGCCTCACAGCCTCAAAACTTCTAGAGGGGGAAGGGCAAGACCGGGAGGTGGAGCTAAGTTGGGGGGAAAAATATTCTCGTCCCCAGCAACAGCAGTCCCAACAGGAGAAATGATGACTCTGACCCGATGGGGGGGGACTCTCAAGATATATACATCAGTGACAAAACATCACCAGTTGTCACTGGGTCCTCAATGTCATCAAGGAGGGCCTGTTGATCTCCTCCCCTCCACAGGTCCCTTCCAACCCCAAAAGATCAAACAGTGCTGCTAGTAGGTCTCAGAGACCTTGTAAGATCAAACATGATCTAACAGGTTCCAGAGTCGGAATGGGGTCTGGGTGTCATGTGTGCATCGCCACGAAGATCGTCGCGGTTGCACATTCTGACTTCTCACAGCTGAGTAGCTGTTTCTTTGTGTTTGGCAGTTAGGGAGTTAATTCTGTCTGTGCTCGGTTCTGGGACTGGGTGCAGTTTCTCCCGGCTGCAATTGATTATTTGTTGATTGGTTTCCTTTAAATCCCTGGTTGTCTGCTTTGGGAGTTGCCAGTGATATCTCACATGCAGATCACAGATAGGATTGTATCTGTATAGACTCAAGTTGAGAGCTCCTTAGTTTATTAAGCTCACATTGTTTAGAGTTTTATATCCCAGACCATTTTATGTTCCTTCGGTGTTTGAGTGTGTGTGCAAGTCTGTGTTTGCGTTCTCTCCTGTCTGTCTTATATGTCTAAACTGTGTATTTAGTTGATATCAGCCCATATCCCTTTGGTGGTAATCAGGATCCTTCTTAGGACTGGATTACAGGGTTCAGGGTTTGATAGGAGACAGGGTTAGGCTGGAGACTTGGACCTCTGAACCATTATCAGTACCTCCAAGGTGAGGGATTAGTTAGGACCCCAGTTTAGGGTCAGGTTAGACCCCGGTCCTGCTCTTTCCTGTGACAGCGTTACAAGTACTCAAGATTAACCCAGAGTTCAACGGATATCGTGTCAGGTAAATCTATTCTATACTTTCATGTTGATGTTGCTAAACTATATGTTGTTTAGAGTGTTGTCCCTGTAAGAATAGTTTACTGACATTGTATACATATCATTAGACAGCGTGACACTGGGCCACTACTCTTGATTGTTTCTGGTAACCAAACCCTCAGGCGAGGCTCGTATCCTTATAAATCTGAATGGACTGAACCAACATATAAGATGCTGCAGATTCAAGTTGGAATCTGTAAGATCAGCCATTCCTTTGATCGGGCCTCACTTCTTTATGTCGACCATTGACTTGAAAGATGCCTACTTCCATATTCCAATCCACCCGAGACACAGAAAATACCTCAGGTTTGCGGTACAGGGAAGTTGGCAGGTGGAGCACTATCAGTTCAACGTCCTTCCGTTTGGCATCTCCTCAGCGCCAAGAAACTTCTCCAAGGTAATGGCAGAAGCAGTGTCCTTTTTCCGGAGTCAAGGCGTCTGTATAGTGCCTTAAATGGACGACTTACTGATCGTAGCCTCCACCGAGACGGCCCTGGAATCTCATGTATCAAAGACTCGATATATTAAGTTCTCTGGGGTGGATCCCGAACCTGAAAAAGTCTCAGCTGCGGCCCTCCAAAACCAGAAAATTCCTGGGAGTACTTCTGGACTCTGCAAAACAGATGTCTTTCCTTCCAGAAGACCACAGTCTGACCTTAATAACAAAGGTCAAGAGGTTCAGAGACATGAGGTCTCCTACGCTCCGAGAAGGCATGTCGGTCTTGGACTCCATGACAGCCTGCATCCAATCGGTAGCCTGGGCTCAAGCCCACTCCAGAGTCCTTCAAGTCCATATTTTAGGGAACTGGAACGGCCATCTCAGTACTCTAAACAGAATGCTACACACGCCGGGTCGAGTATGAGCCTCCCTGGCATTGTGGATAAATTCCAAAAACCTCCACAGAGGTGTGAGCTGGACTCAGGTCCCGCTGACTACAATTCCATCAGATGCCAGCAGGAGAGGCTGGGGAGCCATGATAAACAATATCCCGTTCCAAGGACTCTGGGACCAGACAAAGAGCGGGAAGTCATCCAATTTCAGAGAGTTGAAAGCTGTAGAGGAAGCCCTTCTGGCAGCAGGTCGCCAGATCGCTGGACAGCACATTCGAATATATTTGGACAACATGACTGCAGTTGCTCATATCAAGCATCAAGGTTCAACAACCTAAAAAGTATTTCCGCTCGAATATTCTGCTGGGCCTAAAAACACCTACTGTCGCTGACAGCAGTCCATTTGAAAGGCTCTTCCAACACCCAGTCGGACTATCTGAGTTGCCAAGACTTCCAGCCAGGGGAATGGAGCTTGAACAGTCGGAGCTTCAAAATACTAGCAGAAAGGTGGGGCCTACAAGAAATCGATCTTTTTGCATTTCGCCAAAACGCGCAGGTCGAAGCCTTCTTCTCCCTAAACCCCAGGGACAATTCCAGGGGAGTAGATGCTCTAGCCCAGAATTGGGACTTTCACTTGGCCTATGCGTTCCCAAGAATTCCGATTTTGGCGAAGGTTCTACGGAAAATTCAAGAAGACCGGACCCCAACTATCCTGGTAGCCCTGTTATGGCCAAGAAGAAGTTGGTTCAGGTGGACGGCCCGGTCCAGTTTCCAGTAGAAAATTACCTCCTCTCACAGGGGTCCATTCATCACGTGGATCCTCAGAAGTGGAACCTAGCGGCATGGTTACTGTAGCCCAGGTACTGAGAGCCAAAGGGTTGTCGGACCTAGTAATTGCTACTCTACAAAGGTCCAGAAAGCCAGTAACCAATGCTATCTACAATAAGGTCTGGTAGAAATTTTCATCCTTCTGCCTCCCTAACCTACCAGATCCTCTTAGCCCAAATATATCACAAATCCTAGATTTTCTACAAAAGGGCTTAGAGATTGGCCTTAAGCCTAGCACCCTAAATGTCCAGGTCTCTGCTCTCAGCTGTTTTTGACCAGGATCTAGCCGGTCATCGCTAGATCAAGAGGTTCATGACATCGGCCCTCAGAATGAACTCTAAGAAACAGTTGGTGGTTCCCCCATGGGATCTTAACTTAGTGCTACAGGGGCTCACAGGTCCACCATTTGAACCTTTGTCTTCCTATTCTCCTCAAAACCTTGCATACAAAACGGTTTTCTTGGTGGCTATAACCACGGCTAGGAGGGTAGGAGAATTACAAGCCTATCAACGAGGGAGCCCTATTTGTCAATTAGAGACGACTCAATAGTCCAGGGGTCGAAACATTTCAGTGCGAAACGCGCGTCGGGTGTGTGGTGGGTCTCCCTGGTATACTTACTACTTTGATAACTATGCCTTTACATATTATATAGACTATTATGCCATTGTTTTATATGTTGTTACTCTCCTTATGGAATCGTTATTGGGGTTGTGATTATTCTGCCAATAAAGTCTCTGCACCACTATGTACTTAACTGAATTGTCAGCTGTTATATCTTAAGCTGCATTTTTGCGGCATACTATTACTATTTCCAAAGATGTTATTGATTAATATGTTTTATATATTCTGTCATTACGTATTTTGGTGCAAGAATACTACATATTTTTGATTACTCTATAGTATATTTTGTCTATTGGTTGTATTCCAGTTGAGTCCCATTCCTGTATCCGTGGTATTGCCTATTTTTTAATCTTCATTGTGTTTCAATAAAAGTATTTTGTATTTTCATAAACTGGCGTTATATGAGGTTTTTTTGTCTGTGTTTTTAAAAAGAGCTATAGCAGAAGCATATCTCGCTCAAAATAAATCACCCCTAGCAGGGGTCAAGGCCCACTCAACTAGGTCCACATCAGTTTCCTGGGCAAAAAAACAGGTGCATCTGCAGAGCAGATCTGCAGGGCGGCGACGTGGTCTTCACTACATACTTTCTGCAAGCATTATAGATTGGACGTATTGTCCAATAAAGATCTAGTCTTTGGCCGGAAAGTACTCCAGGCCATTGTCCCACACTAGCGCCAAAGTAGTTGGTATTCCTCCGTATGCTGTCATGGAAGGTGACTGAAGAAAATAGAATTAAACTTACCGGTAATTCGGTTTCTAGGAACCTTCCACGACGGCGCTATTTCACTCCCTATATTCCTGGATAAAAATCTGGGATTCAGAAGGTATACCTGTGCTATGGTTTTCAGTTATAAGTCACTGGCAAATGGGAGGTGGGAGGGCCTTTTAACCTCTCTGTGTTTCCTGTCTCCCATCAGGGCAAAGAGGCAACCTCCGTATGCCGTCGTGGAAGGTTCCTAGAAACCAAATTACCGGTAAGTCTAATTCTATTTTTTCTATTCTTTGCAGTTAGGGCTAGGGTTGGGGCTAGGGTTAGAGTTACGGTTGTGTTGGGGTTAAGGTTGTGGTTACGGTTGTGGTGTTGTGGTTAGGGTTGTGTTGGGGTTACGGTTGGGATGTTGGGATTTTGGGGTTAGTGTTGGGGTTAAGGTTTGTATTTGGGTTAGGATTGTGATTAGGGTTAGGGCTGTGTTAAGGTTGGAGTTAGAATTGGGGGGTTTCCACTGTTTAGGTACATCAGGAGGTCTTCAAATCTGACATGGCGCCCGCCATTGATTCCAGCCAATTTTGCTTTCAAAAAGTCAAATAGAGCTCACTCCCTTATGAACCTTGCCATGTGCCTAAACAGTGGCTTTCCCCCACATACGGGGTTTCGGCATACTCTGGAGAAATTGCCTAACAAATTTTGTGGTCCATTTTCTCCTGATACCCTTCTCAAAATAAAAAAGGTTGGGCCTGAGGTAAATTTACCGTGAAAAAAGTTAAATATTCATGTTTTCTTTCCACATTGCTTTAGTTCTCGTAAAGCACCGGAGGGGTTACTAAACTTCTTGAATGTGGTTTTGAGCACCTTTTTTAAAAAATTCCTGTAAAGCAATGAATGTAGTTTTGAATGTTGTTTTGAGCACCTTGAGGGGTGCAGATTTTAGAATAGTGTCACTTCAAATGTGAGGTGGTCCCTAAGAAAATGGTTTAGTAAATTTTGTTGGAAAAATGTGAAATCACTGATCAACTTTTAACCCTTATAACTTCCTAACAAAAAAAAATATGTTTCCAAAGTTGTGCTGATGTAAAGTTGACATGTGGGAAATGTTATTTATTAACTATTTTGTGTGACACCACTCTCTGATTTAAGGGCACAAAAATTAAAAGTCTGAAAATTGCTAAATTTTCGCCAAATTTCCGTTTCTTTTTTCATAAATAAACGCAGGTCATATCGTAGAAATTTTACCACTAACATTAAGTACAATATGTCACGAAAAAACTCAAATCTCACAACCAGTGGGATCCGTTGAAGAGTTCTAGAGCTGCAACCTCATAAAGTGACTGTGGTCAGAATTGTAAAAAATTGGCTTGGTCATTAAGGACAAAATTGACTCGGTCACTAAGGGGTTAAAAGACCTCTCAGCATCTACTTTTCTGGAGCCTTCTCTCTGCGCTTCATATCACGGCCATGCGGGACCTGTCCACCTAAACCCTTACAATAATCAAAGTTACATGTCTGAATATTGTGGAATCTTGTTTTTGTATTTTTTCAAACACAATTTTTCCCTTTTTCTCGGAAAAAATTGCACTAGAAATGAAAAAACCTAGTACAATCGCTTGTGACTATCAAGCACACTGTTTCTGACTGACACTAATTTCAGATTTTATTTTCGTGGCTTGCTACTTTCTAGTTCATTAAGAATGAAGAAAAAAGATTGTAATTGTAATTCAAATGCAGCTGCACCATGTTAATAATCAATCACAGAGAATCTGGCACCGCTGCTGGCACTTCTGCTATCTCTCCCCCTATCAATTGTAGACCAATATTAATTGCTGACTACTACACTCATCTTCAATACTGCAGTTTTACAGTTTTGTCTGGAATATTTGTCAAATATATTTTGGCCTTCTTTTCCTATCTCTGTTACTGAGCTCTGATTTCTTGTCACCATCTTAACCTCTGTCTTCACCCCCTAGCGATTTTCCATTTTTTTGTTTTTGTTTTTTTTCTCCCTTTTTTCCAAGAGTAAATTAACATTTTTTAGTTTTCCACCAATATAGCCATATGAGTGATTGTTTTTGTGCAGGACGAGTTGTAATTTTGATTGACATCAGTGATTTTACCATATAGTGTACTGGAAAATGGGAAAAAAATTCCAAGTGTAGTCAAATTGCCAAAAAAGTGCAATTCCACAATTGTTTGTTTCCTTTTTTATTTACCATGTGCACTATATGGTAAAACTGACCCGGCAGTATGATCCTCCAGGTCAGTACGAGTACGTAGATAACAAACATGTATATTTTTTTATTTAAATGGTGAAAAAAAAATCAGAAATTTGTATGAAAACAATTTTTTCTTTTGTTGCCATTTTCCAAAACCTGTAACGTTTTCATTTTTCGTGATATGGGGCTGGGTGTGGGCTTATTTTTTGCCCCCTGAGCTAACATTTTTACTGATACCATTATGGGGGAGATACGATGCACATTTTTTATTACAATGTGTGGAAGCAAAAAAATGTAATTCTGACATTTTGATTTTTTTTCGTTACACTGTTTACCAGTCAGATTAATTTTATTTCATATTTTGATAGACTATTGGTCCGAAACACCGTGTCTGCAAATGGAGATACTGATTTGGCTTTTATCCTAAGTCATATTACAAGACTCGTTAAAGGGTTGATTGTGACTTGTAGGATCGCTACTTCCAATAGGTGGCGCTATAGAGTACAAGTCCTCTTTTTTTGAAGAGGCAATTTGCATATTAAATTTCCCAGAGGAGCAATGCACGGCGAATAAGCCTCCTTACCTCGACACGCCAGAGCTGGTATGTCACTCTCCACAAGGAGAAACCTTACCCCTTAAACCCTACTTCAAATTACGAAGGGCAAAATAGCAGGAAAGATAAGAGCACTGCACTAAATGTTAAGGTGAGTGAAAGGCCTCCTGCAGTATTTTCTTAGTTTATTTTGTATATATGGAAGAAAAAATTTGGATTCTAAATTAGAATCCAAATTTTTTCTTTCGTATATACAAAATAAAGTTTTACAATATAAGTTTTAAATATCTATACGCTCCTTGTATCATTTAAACATTTGGATATCTCCTTCCTGCTTTACTATATTAGTATCAAACATGTAATTAGAACAAAAATCTAAATTTTTTGGCAAGCAAATAATTGTAATAACTAATAAAGCACTGCTATAATTACATATAATTTTCTCAAAAATTATCGTTTCATTCACCTTTTTCGTTCTAAAATTGTACAACCTGAACGACCATGGCTTGCCCCCCCTAGATTTGATCCTGGGTACGCCCATGACTAAATAGCTGCCTTAACCACAGAGAGAGGTAGATACAATTAACCCCTGTCTGACCAGGATGGGATGAAAACAAAACCCCGTCCTCGATCAGGACAACAACTAGCAGCAGTAGGTGAATATTAGTACACTCACACTTCTCTACATGCACATATACACACATTTAAGAAAAAATAATATAAGGGAGTGCTTTAATGATCATATTAGTGGTCACTGAAGTGTTAAATAATAATAAGAATAAAAATAAGAATACAAGTTTTACAGTGATTTACAATTGGGGTAGTAATAAACAAAATTGCAAAAAAAACAAAGTAGTGAATATACAATGATATAAAAAAAGAGATCCTTGCACATAAAAACTCAAACTATATGGGAAGGAAGGTGCAACATTATATGTACAATATCCAAATGTAAATCCATGTAGACTGAAGGTACTCTATATGTTAGCTACTACATCCTGCAATTAGTGTGACAAACCATGAGGCAGATGAGTCAGACGTTCAACAAGACGAAGGCGTAAGTCAGGTCACAGTCCAGGGTCAACATCAAGAGATAGCGGATCAAAAGCCAAAGGACAAGACAAAGGGATAGTCAGAACACTGTCCAACGGGTCAGGCAGCAGAAGATCAGAACTCGGAGCAACAGAATCAGGTTAACACTCACCAAGAAGCACAAACTAGGTCTGGCAGGGATCAGGGCATAGCTGGGCAATCACCAGAACACCGAACACCTATAGAAAGTCCCGCACAGCTGAGCCATCAATCAAGACACAGTCAACTCAGCAAGACAGTTTCTAAAGAACAGCATAGCAATCACTCCCTGAGCGGAAGAATCGTGAACCTTCTCTCCAAAGCCAGTTTTCATATGTCACTTTATGTGGTAATAACTCTCCAATACTTGTACATATCCCGGTGATTCTGAGATTGTTTCTTTGTGACATATTTCACCTTATGTTAGCAGTAAATTAAGGTCAGTAAAATTTGTGCTTATTTATGAAAATATTGGAAATTTGGCATAAATTTAGAAAGATTAAAAATTTTGAAAATTTTAAATTTTATGCCTTTAACATTATTATTATTATTTATTTCTATAGCACCATTGATTCCATGGTGCTGTACATGAGAAGGGGTTACATACAAATTACAGGTATCACTTACAGTAAACAAACTAACAATGACAGACTGATACAGAGGGGAGAGGACCCTGCCCTTTCGGGCTTACATTCTACAGGATTGTGAGGCAGGAGACAGTAGGTCGGGGGGTTGCAGCAGTTCCGGTGTTGGTTGAGGCGATATCTCCGGTAGTGGTGAGGAGGTAGCAGGGTCATTGCAGGATGTAGGCTTTCCTGAAGAGATGGGTTTTCAGGTTCCGTCTGAAGGATCCGAATGTGTTTGATAGTCGGACGTGTTGGGGCAAAGAATTCCAGAGGATGGGGGATATTCGGGAGAAGTCTTGGAGGTGAGGAGCGAATAAGTGTGGAGGAGAGAAGGAGGTCTTGGGAGGACCGGAGATTACGTGAGGGAAGATATCGGGAGATTAGTTCAGAGATATAAGGAGGAGACAGATTATAGATGGCCTTGTAGGTCAGTATTAGTAATTTGAACTGGATACGCTGAGGGAATGGGAGCCAATGAAGAGATTTGCAGAGGGGAGAAGCGGAGGAGTAGCGAGGAGAGAGGTGAATTAGTCGTGCAGCAGAGTTAAGGATGGACTGGAGAGGTGCGAGGGAGTTAGCAGGGAGGCCAGAGAAAAGGGTGTTGCAGTAGTCGAGGCGGGAGATGATGAGGGCGTGCACAATCATTTTAGTAGATTGAGGGTTGAGGAAAGGAGGTAACATAGTCATAACTCACAAAATAGTTAATAAAATAGCATTTACCACATGTCTGCTTTATATCAGTATCATTTTTTAATTGTTTGTTTTTTTGTTATGATGGTAGAATGCTTAAAAGTTTAGCAGCATTTGTCAAAACCTGTTTTTTTAGGGAGCAATTAACTTTTGAAGTGACTGAAACCCCTCAAAACAAAACCCTATTTTAAAAATTGGACTCCTTAATGTATTCAAAACTGCATGAACATTGTTATTTTTTTTTACCAACATGTTATTTTAGCCCAAATTTTTAATTTAAGTGGTAATAGGAGAAAATGGACCCCACAATTTGTTGTGTGATTTTTCCTGACTATACCAATACCCGACATGTGGTCAGAAATTACTATTTGGGCACATGCCAGGGTTCGGAAGGGGAGGAGCGCTGTTTGACTATTGGAATGTAATTGGCTGGAATAGATTGCAGATGCCATGGCACATTTGCCCACAGATGAAAATGAAAACTTACATCTTTTTCATTAAAATGTTGTTTTTGCACCAAATTTTCATAAGTGTAACAGAAAAAAGGATCTCATGATTTGCTGTACACAGATACCCATATTTGATCGGAAATCACTGTTTGGGAACACAATAGGTCTCAGAAGGGAAGGAGCACTATTTGATGTTTGGAGCGCAATTTTGGCTTGAATAGCTTGCTGAATAGATTGCACAATGTCGCATATAAAGAACCCTCTGATGTGTCAGAGCAGCAGAAACCTTTAACAAGCAGCCCCATTTTGGAAAATATGCCCAAAAGGAATTCATCTGTTGCTTTAACCCCTTTACCCCCAAGGGTGGTTTGCACGTTAATGACCGGGCCAATTTTTACAATTCTGACCACTGTCCCTTTATGAGGTTATAACTCTAGAATGCTTCCATGGATCCTGGTGATTCTGATATTGTTTTCTCGTGGCATAATATACTTCATGTTAATGGTAAAATTTCTTTGATATAACTCGCATTTATTTGTGAAAAAAACGGAAATTTGGAAAATTTTTTGAAAATTGGAACCAAAATTTTTTTTGTTACGAAGTTATAAGGGTTAAAAGTTAACCAGCAATTTCCCATTTTTACAACACCATTTTTTGGGGGGACTACATCACATTTGAAGTCACTTTGAGGGTCTATATGAAAACACCCAAAAGTGATACCATTCTAAAAACTGCACCCCTCA
>VIAB01019156.1:18288-29749 GCA_009801035.1 Oophaga pumilio | reverse complement strand
TCTCTATCATACACAAAGGAACAGGCCATGTGCCTCAGAGCTGCAAAACCGGTTTTGCTATTCAATGTGGGGCTGCTACTTCAGCAGCTCATATTACACCAGTGTGTGTAGCTGGAGTGAGAGGGGGTCAAAAGCCCCAGCGTGTGTCTACGGAGTGTCAGTGAAGCTAAGGAACGTTCTAGAAGTGGTTGACGATAAAGAAATCCATACCTCATATTTATATTATCATGACATTTATCAACACAAAGTAGCAAGTATTTGTGAAGTATAAAGGAAATGATACATGGTTTTCAAATTATTTTAAAAATATTAATCTGAAATTTCTGACGTGCATTTGTATTCATCCCCTTTAGTCTGATAACCCTAAATGAAATCCTGAGTGACTGCCTCCAGACATCATATATTTAGTAAATTGAGTCCACCTGTGTGTAATTTATTCTCAGTATAACTACAGCTGTTCTGTGAAGGCCTGGTAAGTTTGAGGACTTTAGGGATCAAACATCATTGTGAAAATCACACCAGACAAGTCAGGGATAAAGTTTTGGAAAAGAGTAAAGCAGGGTTATATTATAAAAAATAACTATTCCAAGCTCTGAACATTTCACGAAGCACTGTTCAATCCATCATCCAAAAATAGGAGAATGGTACAACCATAAATCTACGAAGACATGGTCGTCCACCTACACTGACATCCCAAGCAAGAAGATAACTAACTAGAGAAGCAGCCAAGAAGCCCAATATGACTATGGAAGAGCTGGCAAGAAGAACGCCATTTTTGAAAGCCATAAAAATTCCTATTTGCAGTTTACAAAAATCCATGTAGGGGATACAGCTAGCCTATTTAAGAAGGTGCTTTGATCAGATGAGATCAAAGAAGAACTTTTAGGGCTAAATGTAAAACGCTTTGTTTGGAGGAAAACTAACACTGCACATCACCATGAAACACTATCCTCATCATCAAACATGGTGATGGCAGCATCATGTTGTGAGGATGCTTTTCTTCAGCAGGGACAGGGAAGCTGGTCAGAGTTGATGTAAAGATGGGTGGAGCTAAATGCAGGGAAATCTTGAAGAAAAACCTGTTAGAGGCAGCAAAAGATTTGAGAAGGGACATAGGTTCTCCTTCCTTTTTATTGCTTTACACAGCACTATAGTTAGAGTTTAGGCAGTGCTGCTCGCTCTGGCCAAGTGACACTATCAGTCAAAGAAATGCTCACTTTGCAAATTGGCCATGCCATGTATATTTCACAAATACTTGCTACTCTGTCTTGGTATATAATATCACATATAATCCCAATAGAATATTTTTAAGTTTGTGGATGGAAAGTGAAAAAAATTGGAAAAATTCACAGGGTATGAATGCATTTTCAAAGCACTATAACAGTTTAACTTATATCTATATATCTTGTATAAATCGGCACATTTTTATTGCAAGAATAACATTATGCATAAATATTTTGGTTGGAGAATATGGTAATTGTAGGGTAAACTAGATCATTTCGTGGACCTGTTGTTGCGAACAAACATAGCTAGCTAAACTAGATGACTATCCATGGCTTCTCTGACATTTGGATGGATCCTTTATGAATAGTAGACTAAGTTGGCATAACAGAAAGTGGATCTGCAGAGTTTTATGATAAAAATAACTACAGTGCCTTCGATAGAGTATAGTAGTACAGTAATGCCACTTTCCCAAGGAGCAAGAGATCACTATCGTCAGTATAAGCTATAATTGGTTCAAGTGATTTCAATTGAGTTCAGTGTAGAAAAAGTGGCCGTCACGATGACCCGAGGTGAAAAGGTTTCAGTCGATATTCTAATTCCGAGAAAAACAGCCGCACTGATAAAAATAAAAAGCTGGTTTCCAAGGCAACAGGAACCATGTGCGATTTCTTATAACAACGCCACCTACACTCAGGTTACCATGGTAACGGCTTGATTATGATTAGCTTCAAACACAGATTGAAATGTTGTCCGGCAGCATAAACTACAGGAAATCTGGAACATGTCCTGTAACAGTCGCTGATTATCTCAGCCTAGAAAAGAGGCAAGATGTTTTGCCTTATGTAACATACTGAACTGTGTAAAACAGTCTGCTCTACTGTTCACTCCCGTCACTCCTCCTCACGTAATGCCATCATGCATTTCGAGAAATGAGCCATAAAACAGCTGAGCAGTGACTGCTTTAGCATTGAGCAGTGATCATTATCAGCAATGCGGTATAAATTGCTCTTCCAGTAAAGTCAATGCAATATTCAGAAATCTCCTTAAATTACAGAAGGAAAAAAAAATGCAGATTTTAGTTTTGTCTTAAACGAGGACAATATTTCTCATGCTTTGTTGTTTTCAGTTGCCAAATTTGCATCTTTCGATTTGCTTCAAAGGAATAATGAAAACAACTGCTGTGAAAGCTTTAAAGGAGTTATCCAGGGTTAAAAATATATGTATGCATTCTTCACGTTACCCCTGTCTATAGCTTGTAGGTGGGGTTGCAGCTCAGTGCTAATATATTTTTGAATATGTCAAATTTTTGGTGCCATCCTTGTAACTTCTGGTGCTAACTTCTGAATTTTGTCTGCAAAAAATATGAAGTGAACTTTTTGCCAAATTCATGAATCACATGTGCCATTTTGATGAATGTGGCGCCATAAACTAATACCATGAGACAAAAAAGGAAACTGACTTGAAAAAAACTCAAAAAATGAAACAGGGACCAGTAACTTTGCAATCTTTCTCTGGTGTCACCACTTTTTTAAAAATTGGATTTAGAGGGAGGGGATATGGCAAATCGAGGCACTGCAAATTTTCAATAACTATAACAAACACCATTAAATTAATGTGCAATCATGCAGGTATTGCTCAAAGATGCAACAAATTTAATAATACTTTTTTGCTGTTTTGATGTATAAAGGTACAGTTGTGCTCAAAAGTTTACAACCCCCTACAGAATTTTTGCTTTCCTGGCCTTTTTTCAGAGAATATGGATGATAACACCAAAACTTTTTCTCCACTCATGGTTAGTGGTTGGGTGAAGCCATTTATTGTCAAACTACTGTGTTTTCTCTTTTTAAATCATAATGACAGCCCAAAACATCCAAATGATACTGATCAAAAGTTCACATACCCGGGTGATTTTGGCCTGATAACATGCACAGAAGTTGACACAAATGGATTTGAATGGCTACTAAAGGTAACATCCTCACCTGTGACCTGTTTGCTTGTAATCAGTGTGTGTGCATAAAAGCTGAGTGAGTTTCTGGGATCCAGACAAACTCTTCCGTCTTTCATCCAGCCACTGATGTTTCTGGATTGGAAGTCATGGGAAAAGCAAAAGAATTGTCAACGGATCTATGTGAAAAGGTAGTTGAACTGTATGAAAAAGGAAAGGGATACAAAAAGATATCCAAGTAATTGATAATGCCAGTCAGCAGCATTCAAACTGTGATTAACAAATGGGAAATCAGGGGACCTGTAAAAATAAAACTACGGTCAGGTAGACCAACAAAATGTTGTCCATAACTGACAGGAAAATTGTTCGGGATGCAAAAAAACCCCCACAAATAACATCAGCTGAAATACAGGACTCTGAAAACTAGCAGGGTGGTTGTTTCAAGATGCACAATATGGAGGCACTTGATGAAAAATTGGCTGCATGGTCGAGTCGCCAGAAGAAAGCCATTACTGCGCAAATGCCACAAAGTATCTCACCTACAATACACAAAACAGCACAGAGACAAGCCTAAAAACTTCTGGAACAAGGTAATTTGGAGTGATGAGACCAAAATTGAACTTTTTGGCCACAATCATAAACGAGAGAGGTCAACAAGGCCTATGATGAAAGGAACACCATTCTTACTGTAAAGCATTGAAGTGGATTGCTGATGTTTTGGGGATGTGTGAGCTACAAAGGCACAGAACACTTGGTCAAAGTTGAAGAAAAGATGAATGCAACACATTATCAGCAAATATTGGAGGCAAATTTGCAATCATCAGCCTGGAAGCTGCGCATGACAAGTACTTGGACGTTCCAACATGACAGCGATCCAAAACACAAGGGCGGGTTGACTTGTCATTGACTACAGCAGAACAAAGTGAAGGTTCTGGAGTGGCCGTCTCAGTCTCCTGACCTCAATATTATTGAGCCACTCTGGAGAGATCTCAAGCACACAGTTCGTGCTAGACAGCCCAGGAATTTACAGTAACTGGAGGCTTTTTGCCAAGTAGAGTGGGCAGCTTTTCCATCTAAAACATCTAAAAAAATAAGGAACCTCATCCACAACTGCCACAAAAGACTTCAAGCTGTCATTGATGTTAGAGGGGGCAATACACGGTATATAGAAATGGGGTATGTAAACTTTTGATCAGGGTCATTTGGATGTTTTGGGTTGTCATTATGATTTAAAAAGAGAAAACACAGTAGTTTGACAATAAATGGCTTCACCCAACCACTAACCAAGAGTGGACAAAAAGTTTTGGTGTTATTATTCATATTCTCTGAAAAAAGGCCAAGAAAGCACAAATTCTGCTGGGGTATGTAAACTTTTGAGCACAACGGTATGTTGTAGACTCTGCTATATTTTATGCTTTGTAATTAATTAGTTTGCTTTTACAGAATTTTCCATTTTTTTAAAGTCTCACTTGCATGTACACAGTCACACTACCTGCATAAACATACATATATAAAGTATGCCCATGCTAATACATTACACACACATTAGCAGATTACGCTCACATGTACAGTGGGGAAAATAAACATTTGATACATTGTGGATTTTGAAAGTTTGCCCAGCTACAGAGAATGGAGAGATCTGCAATTTTTATCATAGATACACTTCAGCTGTGAGAGACAAAATGTAAAAATAGAAAACAGAAAATCATGTTGCATGATTTTTACATAAATAATTAGCATGTTATTGCATGAAATGAGTATTTGATACAATATAAAAACAGAACTTAATATTTGGTACAGAAACCTTTGTTTGCAATTACAGAGGTCAAACGTTTTCTGTAGTTCTTGACCAAGTTTACACACATTGCAGCAGGGATTTTTGCCCACTCCTCCATACAGATCTTCTCCAGATCTTTCAGGTTTCAGGGCTGTCGCTGGGAAACATTGAGTTTTAGCTCCCTCCAAAGATTTTCTACTGGGTTTAGGTCTGGAGACTGGCTAGGACCTTCAAATGTTTCTTATGGAGCCACTCCTTTGTTGCCCTGGCTGTGTGTTTCAGGTCATTGTCATGCTGGAAGACCCTACCACTACCCATCTTCAATACTCTTTCTGTGGGAAGGAGCTTGTTGGCCAAAATTGAGCGATATATGACCCCATCAATCTTTCCATATAAATGGTGCAGTTGTCCGGTCACCTTTGCAGAAAAGGATCTCCAAAGTATGATGTTTCCCCACCATACTTCACGGTTGGGACACTGTTCATGGGGTAATACTAATCCTCCTTCTTCCTCCAAACATGTCGAGTGGAGTTGATACCAATAAGTTTAATTTTGGTCTTATCTGATCACATGATCATCTCCCAAGCCTCCTTTGGACCATCAAGATGGTCTTGGCGAACTTCAAACGGGCCTGGGCATGTGTTGGCAAGAGCAGGAGGATCTTGAATGCCCTGCAGGATTTTAATCCATGACGATGTAGTGTCTTGCTAACGATAATGTTTGAGATTGTAGTCCCAGCTCTCTTGAGGTCATTGACTAGTTCCTCCTGTGTAGATCTGGGCTAATGAGTGCAGATTAGGAGTGCTACTTAAAGAAAAGGTAACAGGTCTGTGAGAGCCAGAATTCTTGCTGGCTGGTAGGTGATCAAATACTTATTTAATGCAATAAAATGCTATTTAATTTTTTAAAAATTATACAATTTGATTTTTCTGGATTTTATTTTTAGATTCTGTCTCTCCCAGTTGGAGTAAACGATAAAAATTACATTCTTTGTATGTGAGAAAGCGTGCAAAATCTGCAGTGTATCAAATACTTTTATTTCCCACTGTATATGGTAAACATGGACACAAGCATGTACAAAATCATGGTTGTAATGCTCATAACTTTAGTTTTAGTTTTGTTCAAGCATCTCTATGTGAGGTCTTATTTTATTATGAGACAAGCCGTAGGTTTTTTATGGTCTATTTTGCCAAACACATATGTAAGTTTTACATTTCTTTAAATTTTTTTTTGTTGATTTAATGGAATAAATACAAACACCAAAAACAATACCCCCACCAATGTAATATGGATACATCACCAAAATGGTGTAACTGGAAAACCCCTTTAATTCAGACCTAAGACCACATTTCTAAATGCATTTAAATTCCAGTTGAAAAAAACTTATTAATTAATTCAGGTCCCAGAAAAGAGAAAGTAAAATTCCTTTAACAAAGTAACATCGTTTTTAAGGTTGAAAGAAGACTTTAAGTCCATCATGTTCAGCCCATAGCCTAACATGTTGATCCAGAGGAAGGCAAAAAAAAACCATGCGGCAAACACTAAACTTCACATTGGAGAAAATAATTTCTTCCCGACTCCATATACGGCAATCAGACTAGTTCCCTGGATCTACGCCCTATCAAGGAATCTAGTGTATATAACCTGTAACATTATACTTTTCAAGAAAGACATCCAGGCCCTTCTTAAATTATAGTAGTGAATCACTCATTACAACATTAGACGGCAGAGAGTTCCATAGTCTCACTGCTCTTACAGTAAAGAATCTGCATCTGTGATTATGATTAAACCTTCTTTCCTCCAGACATAGAGGATACCCCCTTGTCCCCGTCTATGGTCTAAGAGTAAAAAGATCTTTAGAAAGGTCTTTGTACTGTCCCCTCATGTATTTATACATTATAATAAGATCACCCCTTAGCCTTCGTTTTTCCAAACTAAATAACCCCAAGTGTTATAACCTGTCTTGATATTGCAGACCCCCCAGTCCTCTAATTACCTTGGCCGCTCTTCTCTGCACCCACTCTAGTTCAGCTATGTTTTTCTTATACAACAGAGATCAGAACTGTACACAGTATTCTAAGTGTGGTCGCACCAGTGACTTGTATAGAGGTAAAATTATGTTCTCCTCATGAGCATCTATGCCTCTTTTAATGCATCCCATTATTTTATTTGCCTTTGCAGCAGCAGCCTGACACTGGCCACTAAATATGAGTTTGTCATCCACCTATACATCCAGGTCTTTTTCAGTGACAGTTTTGACCAGTGTTTTACAATTAGACACATAATTATACATCTTATTTCCTCTGCCCAAGTGCATGACCTTACATTTATCCCCTGTCATGACTTAGGATGGGGTGGTTCCTATTTAATGCTGATATTTCCTGGGTTCGGTGTCGGTGATACTTCCGTTTACTCGGCTAGAGGATCTGACCCAGGTTACTCATCTGTAATTGTTGTGCCTCTGTGTGCATGAGCTTTGCTGAGTATGACCCGGTTTTCCCCCTGACTGTTGCTTCTGTCTTCCGCTTTGGTACTGTTTTGTCTTTCCTGGTTTCCTGACAGCTCAGCTCACCCCTGACTACTCTCTCGTCTAGCCCCCTTGATCCCACGCTCCCATCTGGCTTCTGACCCTCGGCTCACCTCTGACTATGCCATTGTCTTTTGCTCCGGATCCTGCGCTCCTGTCTGTCTCCTGTCCTCCTAGTGGGTCGTAAGCTTCTCCTCCATCAGTTCTCCGTGCGTCGCGCACCCAGCCTGGTTCAGCCCCCCGCACTCTCCTCGGATAGCGGAGTGTGTGAACCGCTATCTGGACTGCAGCCCCATTAGCCCTGCAGTGCCCTCTTTGCTTAACCTCTGGTGTCACAGCCCAGGGTCATCACGTTATCACCAACCAGTAACATTTCTGTGGGGGCTCTTAGATTCACTGTAACTCATGGATCTGCTCCGTGCTCTGTCGGATCAGGTGACTAACCTGACCAAAATGATGCAGAACCTGTCTGTAGAACAAAGGGCCTTGGTCGCATCTCACCAACAGGTGCAAAGAGAGTTGGATGATACTGTTAACTCTGTGCCTCTTCTTTGTTTGGCGGTGTGGGTGTTGGTGTGTCACATGTTTCCTTGCCCTCTTCTGAACCCTCTGCAAACATCCGGATACCTTTTCTGGGGATAAAAGTAAATTCCGGGTGTTTAGAGAGAGTTGCAAATTACCGTTTTCCCTGCATCTTCGGTCGGAGAGTAAAAGGGTGGGGATAATTATATTTCTGTTACGGGAAGGGCCACAGTCTTGGGCTTTCTCCCTATCCCCCACATCCACTGAGAGATTGTCTGTTGATCGGTTCTATGAGGCCTTGGGCCTGATTTACGATGAACCTGATCAAGTGTAGTTGGCTGAGGACACAATGATGAGTCTCACCCAGGGAAAGCTCTCTGCTGAGTGGTACTAGGCGATGGGCACCAGACGTATCATGGAATGACTCGGCATTCAGAGAGCTATTCTGAAGAGGCCTATCCGAGCATTTAAAGGACGCGTTGGCTCTGCATCCACCACCCGATTCTCTGGATGAGGCCATGACACAGGCCGTCCGCAGGGACCGCAGGCTGCGAGAGAGAAGTGTGGTGCAAGAAGAGAAGTACTTTTTTTGCTCAGTTTTCAAATTGTTGCTGATTGTAGAAAGTGGTGTGAGCAATTGTTTTTTTTCCTCTTATGATTTTGTGAATTTAATTGACTCTAAATTGGTGGCCCATTGTGAGATAGGGACAGTCAGGTTGGGGATGCCCATGAAGGTTGTGGCTATTGAATCTACACCTCTTACCAAGGATGGAATCCATTCTGTTTCTAAGGAATTCATCCTTAAGGTGGGCCCTGTTCATCTGGATCACATAGCCTGTTTTGTTCAACCCTACCGGGTTGGTTTTGAGGTTCCCTTGGTTGCAATGTCATAATCCAGTCATTGACTGGGAGGACTGAGAGATTGTTAACTGGGGTCCTAATTGTGTAAATAAATGTCTGATGTCTGCATTTGTGTCATCCGTCAGTCTGGAGGTTATTCTGGAGTACCTGAAGGACTTCGAGGATGTGTTCTCTGAAAGTGAGGCCAAGGGGTTACCACTGCACCGACCTTTTGATTGTGCTATTGACCTGATTCCTGGGACTAAATTGCCTAAGGCCCGATTGCTCATGAAGGAGAATATATCTGAGAGTCTCCGTAAGGGACATATTCATCCTTCTGTGTCTCCTGTTGCTGCAGGATTCTTTTATGTTAAAAAAAAGATGGTAGTCTCTGCCCATGCCTCGACTTTCGGGAACTTAATAAGATTACCGTAAGAAATGCATACCCTCTTCCACTCATTCCTGATTTGTGTAATTAATTATCTGGGGCCAAACGGTTTTCGAAGCTGGACTTGCGGGGGCATATAACCTGATTCGGGTCCGGGAGGGGGATAAGTGGAAGTCTGCGTTTATCACTTCTGAGGGATTGTTTGAAAATCTTGTTATGCCGTTCGGTTTGACCAATGCGCCAGCGGTCTTCCAAAATGTCATTAATTATGTGTTCTCTGATTTCATTTGGTGGTTTGTAGTTATATACTTAGATGATATTCTGCTTTATTACTCTGATAAGCAGGCCCTTATTGATCATCTTTGAACAGTTCTCCAGAGACTCAGGGAGAACCGACTCTTTGCTAAGTTTGAAAAATGCTCATTTTTTGTCCAGGAACTGTCTTTTTTGGAGTTCATTGTCTCTGGTGAGGGGTTCCGTATAGATCCCAAGAAGGTTCAGGCCATTGGGTACAGCCCCGTGACCTGAAAGGACTTCAACGCTTCTTGGTATTCGCCAATTATTATCGGAGGTTTTTTAAGGGTTTCTCTCAAGTGGTCAAGCTCCTCACTGATTTGACGCAAAAGGGGCTGATGTTAAGAACTGGTCAGCCTCAGCTGTAGCTGCGTTTTTTACTTAAAAAAAATGCTTTATGACTGCCCCGGTCCTGGTTTAATCAGATCTGTCTGAACCTTTTGTGGTAGAGGTTGACGCCTCAGAGGTGGGGTGGGGGCGTTATTGTCCCAGTGGCCTGTCACATTGACCAATCTGAGACCATGTGCCTTCTTCTCTAAGAAGTTCTCCCTGGCAGAGACGAACTATGATGTGGGCAATCGGGAACTTCTGGCTGTTAAGTTGGCTTTTGAGGAATGGAGGCATTTTTTGGAGGGGAAGTTCATTCCATTACTGTGGTGACCGATCACAAGAACATGGCGTACATTGAGTCTGCCAAAAGATTGACCCTGAGGCAGGTCAGGTGGTCCCTTTTTTTTTCTTGGTTCCAGTTCTCGATCACCTTTCCTCCAGGGTCCAAGAATGTTAAGGCCAATGCCTTGTCTCAGAGTCTGGATCCAGTATCTCCCCCGAACTTCCATCCTTCATTCTTCAACCTGGGGTGATGGCGGCTAATGTGTCATCAGGGTTGGAACGGGAGATTTAAGAAGCTCAGTCACAGGCTCCTCCGTCTAAACTGGTTGATAAACTGTTCCAATTCAGTTTCATCTCAGGGTTCTCTGGGAGTTCCAAGACTCAGCTCTGAGTGGACATCCTGGGATCTCGGCTACTTATGGGGCCAGTGCAAGGGTTTTTTGGTCCTCACTTACATCGGATGTGAGGAAGTTTGTGTCTGCCTGTGAAGTTTGTGCCCGTGCTAAGAGCTCCCATAACCAGCCGGCTGGGGAAATGGTGCCTTTGAGAATTCCTGATAGACCGTGGACACATTTGTTCATGGATTTTATCACCAATCTTCACTCTTCCAAAGGTAATACTTTCATATGGGTAGCGGTGGACAGGTTTACAAAACAAGCACACTTCGTACCCTTGGTGGTTTTGCCCTCTCTGCAAATTTTGTCTAGATTGTTTGTGCATATATACAAAAACTTTGGCACAACTAAAAAATGTGGTGGTGGTGCCCAAGTAGGATCCCAATCCGTATCATATGTAAAACTAACTTGGCACACATCAATGGAAGTTTGAAAAATGTGCTATTTTAATAAAGTGAGACCACAGAAAATCCCAAACCGGAATAACAATCAAATAGAAAGAACTCTATGGTACGTATCACAGATAAACCCCACAAAAAGGCAGGGTTCAATATTTATTTTTAAAATTTGCAATTTTTAATGAATAATCTGTAAAATACAAAAATTAAATAACAGAGTATCACAAGTCATGCAGGTCAAGAGAAAAGGACAATTTTTTACCCACTATGTTAATATACACCATGCAAAAACTGCATATAATGTGCAAAAAAAGGAGTCACAAAATAATTAACCAATATAATTAGTCACAAAAATGTAAATATATATAAAAGTGCACTAGTGCATATATTACAAAACTGCAATTTTAGGTCCCAGCATATTGTTATCATCCATGCTAAAATAAAGTGCTTATGTGCAATGAAATGGAATCAATAATATCAACAGCGGGGACATAGGCATGGATGGTGCATACAAGATATAGAAATCAATAAGGTGCAAG
>VIAB01019155.1:20807-32966 GCA_009801035.1 Oophaga pumilio | reverse complement strand
AATTTAAAGGGGTCTGAATACTTTCCGTACCCACTGTAAAAAAGCTAAACTGCAGTTTGCCAAAATGCAGCCGAGTAAGCTAACATCCTTCGAGTAAAGCGTCTTGTGGACATATGGGCCCAAAATAGGGCTTTTTGGTAAAGCACATCATTCTAATATTTACCAAAAAACGGAAAGAGGCCTACAAAGAAAAGGACACAGTACCTCCAGTCAATTATGGTGGAGGTTCAAAAATGTTTACGGGTTGTTTTGCTGCCTTTGGCACTGGGTGCTTTGACTGTGGGCAAGGCTTCTTGAAATCTGAAGATTAACAAAGGATTTTGGGTCTCAATGTAGTGCCCAGTGTCAGAAAGATGGGTTTGCGCTCTAGTTCATTGGTCTTCCAGCAGGAAAATGACCCAAAACATACTTCAAGAAGGACCCTTCAAATATGAGAGACCTGGAGCAGTTTGCAAAAGGGTGGAAAATTGCAGTTGAGAGGTGTAAGAAGCATGTTGATGGTTATAGGAAGAAATTGATTGCAGGTATTTATTGCAAAGGGTGTGCAACCAAGTATTAAGTCGAGGATGCCAACAATTTTGTCTGGACCATTTTTGGGTTTTTGTCTGAAATTATGTCAAATTTGCCTTTTTTTTCTTTTTTTTGTATTGTTCCAACACACACAAAAGGAAAAACGTGTATAACAAAACATGTGCAACTGCAATAATTTTCTGGGCAAAATACTTCATTTTCTGGAACAATTTCAATTGTGCCAATACTTTCGGCTATGACTGTATATCTTCCAATACACACACACACGCTCATAGTTTTCAATGGGGACACAAGAGAAAGCTGCTGCCAGAGAGCTACGGCAGCAGATTACCTTCAGAAGAACACATGGGTCAAGCACCTTGAATTTAGACAGCTGACAATCATCTCCCATGCCTTCATCTGTTAGTGGTGAGAGCTGTTATTTAAAAGTACAACTAACTTGTAACTAAATTGCAGCGATTAAAAAAAAAATCATGGCTTGCCATCTTTAAGGGATTACAGAGCATGTCCACTAAAACTTCATTTTGTAGAAATGTCCCATAATATCTCATTCTCCAAAGTCTTGCTTACCTGACATTGACAGCTAGAGTTGGTAAGTATTCTTCTTGGCACATCCAGGCCTGCTTTGCTCATTCCCTTGCAGAGTTTTACTTTTGGAGCAGACATGGACAGGTAAAAGTTCTGAAAAATCTTACCTTTCTATTTCAGTAGATAACAATGGATTTGAGCACATTAGTAAAGGCCAAACTGACTTTACTGTGGATTTTTTTTAATAAAAAACTTACACAGATTCACGAGGTTGCTCCTCAGTAGTTGATTAGAAGGTAAGAATTGTCCAACTTCTTCAGTTTTTAAGTAGTGTAGAAGTGGGGTAAGAATCTAAAAAGGTTTACTTTTCCGTAATGTATTACTATTAAGCAAAGGAGACCAATTTTTTTTTCATAAATTTGAGATATTATGCTAACAGTGTATTCAGGTCATAAATAACCACTTACAGACTGGAGAGGTGATGCTAGATCAGTGGTGGTCTGACCTTTCGGACACTTTTCAAATCACCAGATCCTTTGTCCAGTGTATTTTGTTTCCACCAGACAGGGGCAAGCAAGATGTGAATGGAGCACAAGGGCAACATGCACTCTGTTACTCCATTCAACTCTCACACATTGTTGACTAGCAGCTGGCAAAAATGAGAGACATGGTGGCAATCATTGGTGACCCAGTGGTCAAACCTTCATTGATCTAATAGTTATCTACCTAGCATTTACGGAAATACCCCTCAAACGCTTGTGCACTTTCTTCATGCATCTACTGCATTCCAAACTTTTCAGTACCTTTATGTTTAACAGATTAGCACCGGGCAGGATCTTATTGTCCAATGTGCACAAAAAAACAAAAACAATAACACAGAAGTGAGAAAGGCGTTTTCAAATGAATATAAGTGGCATGTCACAAGTTAAACTGCAAAGCACAAGATAGCGTTGTATTGTCCCCATAACAACTAGTGTGATGATTAAAAAGTGAATCAGGTTGTAGTTAGTGACAAACATAAAACAAAACCTTATTGCCGAGCTGTGTCATAAATTTGATTTGTGGAGTAGATCTATAAAATTTGTGTTTTCAGAGAACCTAAGTTGCGCATAAGTAGGAAATATATTAGCTTTATATAAGAAAACACAAATATGAACAAAAAGGTCTTACCAAGTAATCCAATGCTAATCTTCAATGACAATGTAGCTTAGCATACCCCATTCATAGCATGTCTGGACAGAGCAGATTCTCCTGATAGTTAGGTAAAAGAAGCAGTTAATACATAGAATCAGGTTTATCTAAAGCCTTAGTCATTTTGATATTAGACAGAAAATGTGGACACTGTGAAAGTGTGGTAATGGTAGAAAATGGTAGCCTTTTTTGCAGTGCATTCCTTAAGAAAAAAAATTCTAAAGTTTACATGCAGAGTGTAGCTAAGAAATATTAACCGCTTCCACCAACTGCAGTATATTTATGGCATCTGAGAATGTATAGCATCCAGCCAGCTCCTCACAAGGCAAAAAGCTTATTGTAATGTACAGCCAGGTGGAGATTTCAATAACGGTCACCGCTCTCATACCAGAGTACGGTGCCATCTTGGTAGTCTATTAAGCCTAAATTATATCATTGAGACTGTAATGATTTATAGTAATATCACATAATCTTCTGACAAGCCTACAATCTGCAGTGATCCTCAGTCTACTGAACCACCGCACGACCAGCTCTACCCTCTCCTAGTGTATTCTCACCCATCCCTGTAGACTGTGAGCCCTTGCGGGCAGGGTCCTCTCTCCTTCTGTTCTTGTGTGTGCCTTGTATTGCTCACGTTTATTGTACTTGTCTATATTTGCCCCTTTTCACATGTAAAGCGCCATGGAATAAATGGCGCTATAAAATTGTATAATAATAATCTTGCACAGCAATTAGCTGCTTTTGACCACCATGCTTCCCAAAAAATGGAATAAAAAGTAGAGCTGGTGAAATCGATTTGCAGGACCTGGTTTATTGGCCACATTAGTAATCAGATAGCTGGAAGGGAGCCCTGATAATTGCCTCTTACCCGACAGGTACACATGTGCATAGCACTGCAACAATAACATCAAGCCAGACCGGTTTATCAAAAAAAGAGGAAAAGTGGATGATGGGAGGTAAGTGGAAAAAATGAGGGTACCACCCAATAAATGGGATATACCTAAAGCATACCAAAAGAGATACAAACTTTGTAAGAGAAAAGAAATACACCAATACAAAAGGGATCATCTACTTTTTTTTTTTTTTTTATACAGAAGACAACAAAGCCACATGTATACAAACAATTAAAAAGCCATGGAGCTATTGGTACAAAACAATAGGTGTACTCAAAATAGAGCTAATGCCTAAACTAATATGCCTATAGGGTAAATATGCATGAGATATTTGTAATGGCACACTGTTCAGTCATATATAAAAATAAAGCCTATACAATGTAAAAAGGAGGTCTGGCAATATCCCATGTACATTCACCCTATAGGC
Source organism: Oophaga pumilio (assembly GCA_009801035.1). Lineage (NCBI taxonomy): Eukaryota > Metazoa > Chordata > Amphibia > Anura > Dendrobatidae > Oophaga > Oophaga pumilio. Next base: position 29,396 of record VIAB01019155.1, on the reverse strand, counting down.
ATGTTAGGCATTTGTACTTTTGGGAGTATGCCTGTTTTGTACCAATAGACCCATGGCTTTTTAATTGTTCTTATACAAGTAGCTTTGTTGTCTTCCATTTAAGGGGAACCTGTCACCAGGTTTGGCCGATATAAGATTCGGCAACTGCCTTTCAGGGCTTATCTACAGCATTCTATAATGCTGTAGATAAGCCCCCGATCCGACCTGAAAGTATAACAAAACTTATTTTTCTAATCTCACCTGCAGGGCGGTCCGGTCCAATGGGTGTCGCAGGTCAGAGTCCCATCTTCTTATGATCGCCACCCTCCTGCTTGTTTCATGGCTTCCCGGCATTGCCCTCCTGTGCAGCTGTACTTATCTGCCCTGTTGAGGGCAGACCAAAGTCCTGCAGTGAGCAGGCGTCGGCAAAGGTCAGAGAAGCCCAGTGCCTACGCACTGCTGGACTTTGCTCTGCTTTCATCAGGGCAGATAAGTACAGCTGCGCAGGAGCGCGACGCCGATTTTTCTTATCTTTCAAGTCGGATCGGGGGCTTACATACAGCATTATAGAATGTTGTAGATAAGCCCTGAAAGATGGTGGCCGTATCTCATATCAGCCAAACCTGGTGACAGGTTCCCTTTAAATAATTTTTAGGTGATCACTTTGTAAGAGAAAAAGTAGTATGCCAATACAAAGTTTGATGTGAGGTAGGTGCACACCGCAGAGTTCCCATTCAGAAGCCACAGATTACTGACATGGCCAGTGGACCTGATCCTGTTAATCGATTTGCACCAGCTCTAATAAAAAGTGATCAAAAAAGTCATATGTACGACAACATGGTACCAATAAAAATGATGGCTCGCACCACAAAAAAACAAACCCTCACTAAGTTCTAACATCAGACTAAATAATATATGTTATAGGTCTCCGTAGATGTGACAAGAATTGTGTTTTTCAGTTGTTGTAAAAGTAGTAATAGAACAAAATAGTACAAATTTGGCGTCTCCTACTGGCTAGCAAAATAAAATAAACATGTTATTTATACAGCACAGTCAACGCCACAAACTAAATACAAAAATAGCAGCTATGGAATGTTTTCTATTCCATCCTACAGCACACATTGTAAATGGTTTCAATAAATGATCTATTAAATACCATTATCAAAAAATTAACTCCTCTTGCGAAAAAAAAACACTCTCATGGCAACTTTAATACCAGCTTATAAAGGGTCGGTAACAAGTGGAAGACATCAGCTCTACACTTTTTAGTATTACGTTTATTTCTTCCTGTCAACCAAAATTTGCCAGAGGCTTCAAAAATCACACTTACAAATGCAGTGCATATTACAAAAGGTACTACTGAGAAAACCATCACTTTTTTATATTTATATGCCCGGAGATTTAGATGCAAGTGATTAAGGCAATATTTAGACGTTACACATATCCCCATGTGGAAAATGTAGCATTACATGGCAGAAACTGAAATCAATGACTAACTATAAATTATGATATCACACGTGCCAACAATAATCCTTACACTGACCTATAGGAATGCACCCCACAGAAATCATTATACATAATCCCAAGGGCGATGTAAGGAGGGAAAGAAAAAAAGTGGAATGACAATCCACTGAGTATAAAATAATTGTTTATTTAAAATCATTAACCAATAATAAAAAAGCAAGTTAACCCCAGGGAACACCTTACATCAGGAAAGGGGAAAGGAGTTTCTGTAAAGCATGGCAGTCTTACCTATAGTAATATAGTACTAAGGACAATGGTCCATACTAGTGTATGTACATGGGAGGTGAAGCCTACTGGTGCATAGGGCAGGCAACAATTAGAATAGTATAGCAATTAGTAGCTTATAATTTATTTTACCATGTCTAAGTGAAAGCATTAAAAATTCTAACCACATCACAGTAGGGAATTCCACTGGCTAAAGAACAATACAGGTATCAATATATGCATGGCAGTCTCACTTATGGGTAATATAGTATTAAGGACAATGGTCCATACTAGTATATTCATATAGAAGGTAGAATCTAATGGTGCATAGGGTAGACATAGGTTAAAATAGTGTAGCCATTAGTAACTTAAAAATCATTTTAACATGCAAAAGTGAAAACCTTATAAATTCTGACCAGGTCATGGAAGGTAGAGAAATCAGACAGCAAAAGAACACAAGGCAAATATCAATAATGCTGAGAATAATTAGTAACAGTTACAAACCTGGGAGAAGGTAGACTGACTAATGGTGTCAAGAGCCCCAACGCGCGTTTCACCCTACTTCCTCAGGCAGTGTGTATGAGGGAAAAGGTGTGCACTGTGGTCTTAAATAGGTTAAATGAGCCAATGTACTAAAGGGTATGCCACACTAAGCGAGATCGCTAACGAGATCGCTACTGCGTCACCATTTATGAAGTAGTAGCGATCTCGTTAGCGACTTAGCTGTGTGACATGTAGCAGCGATGTGGCCCCTGCTGAGATGTCGCTGATCATTATGAACATTCTGAGCCGTTTTTTGGTCGTTGGTGTCCCGCTGGTGAGCCTGAATCGCTGAGTGTGACACCCTTTATGAACGACTTTACCAGCATCGCAGGTGGGACTAGGTTTTCCCAACGACCGCAGAGGTCGTTATACAGATCGCTGATGAGTTGTGTTTGGAATCTAACTAGCGATCACATAGCGATCGCACTAGCGATCTCGCCAGGTTAAGTCATTGTAGTGATCGCTAAGTGTGGCAGTGCCTTAATTAATCATTGTCTGCCCTATGCACCAGTAGGCTTCACTTCCCATGTACATACACTAGTATGGACCATTGTCCTGAAAACTACGGTATATTACTATAGGTGAGATTACCATGCTTTACAGAAACTCATGTTCCCTTGCCTGATCTAACTGTGTTCCCTGAAGTAACCTTGCCTTTTTAGTATTAGTTTAAATAAACAATTTTATATGTAGTGGATTGGCATTGCACTTTTTTCTATCCCTCCAGGCATCGCCTGTGGGATTATGTGTAATTATCACACATGCTGTTTTTTTTTTTTTAACTACAGAACAGAGACCCTATAGAGTTTCATAGGTGTATTCACACATCTGTGAAAATCACAGATCTGATAAGATCCGCAAAAATCAGAGTATGTCATTTTTTGATCTGAATGGAGTATCAATAGGGCATACTCAGTGTGTCTGCATGCCGTCCAATTTAAACAAACAAAAAAAAAAAACAACACAGACATACAGGTACCACTTTTTTTTTTTTACTCAGCTGTTCAGGTCAGAAAGAAGCAGCCAGCAAAATTGGGATCCTGACTACACGATTGCAGTCAGGTATATCTAGCCAGGGACCAGCGAATCTTTGGAGGATATTTTCTATGAGACATCTCAAGGTTTGAGAGAATTATATACTTGGATGCTATAGTGCAGCCAGGATCCGAATCATGCTGCCCACGGTTTGAGTAGCATGAATCAGATGACAGATTCCAGTTCTCTGCAGCAGTCCTCTTTGGCTTAGGCAGAATTCAGTTTCCATAAACCGCGGTCCGAGTACGAACAATGATCTCTGGACCAGCCAAGGGTCTCCTGACCTGAACAGCCTTATAGCTATAAATTTGGAACATGTCTCACAGATGTCTGAATTTGTCCCTTAACACATTAAGGCAGTGGAGGGGCTTACTATATAAACAAAAGTATACCATTTGCAAACAGTTGCAATTTTAGGGGGGAGTGAAAATATGTATATTTAATAAACTAAAATTAAAAAGTATATTTCATTTGCACAACCTATTGTGCTACAAGCCTTTCAGCCTACTTTTACCAGTAATGTGTCACAAAAAATTACCTATTGTTTAAGTCAGATTTTTGAGTTAAATGCAATTTTTTTTTTAAATGTTGGCTTTTTATATCATATCACATTTTGGAAGAAAAATATGGATGTCTTGCAAGTCTCACTCTGGTCATTGCCCCTATTCTAGACACACACCTCCTGATTTATCAGAAAATCCATTTGTTCACCTAGGGAAAAAGTAATTGTGAAGTTAGGGGGGAGCTGTGATATAATCTGCTGTGAATATTGGAGCCTCTGTTATCAGCTGTGTATGAGGTGTATCTGGTCATCGTACTCCTGCCTGTAATAATAATGACACTTTTGAAAAGCTGTCTGAAAAGAGAAGGAAGCAGCAGTTAAAATGGCCCCAATGGTCAGTGTGAAGAATGCAAGATTGGTTATTGTTTTTTTAATTCAAATAGTGATATGGAAAATAAAAAAAACATTGCCAAAATTGTAGATGTAAAAATCATGCCTTTAAAGAGAAAAAAAAACGATTGAAACAAAATTGGATATTTTCTGATTGACCGTTCCCTTTAACCCCTTCCTGACGTATGACGTACAATTTCATATGTCTGGTCCCAGTGGTTAATGCACTCAGGAACTGAGCAGCTAGGACGTGCTTTCAAAAAGCAGGGAGCGGAACCAAGCTCTGCCCTCTGTTAACCACTTAAAATATCACTGTCAATCTCTGGCAGTAGCATTTAGAACCTGAGGAGTGGGGCACATCATTCTGCACACCCATCAATCCTTCAGCGACAAAACTGCGGGGTACTTATGGTGTTCCATAACAGCCCAGGGTCTGCAGAAAACCCGTGCCTGTCATGGTGCTCCTACGAAAACCAGCTTATTATGGCTAGTGTTAATACAAAATTGTGATTTTGAAAATATACTTAAATACGGTTTTATTGCAGTATTTACTTTCAGTTTCGAGGTCCCAAAAGAAAATAAGGAAAAAAAAAGGAAAAAAAATGTATATATACATTACAACAAAAGGTTTGGTTTGAATAACCTTTCTCCATTAAAAATAAAGTAGAAAATATCGATGAAATTGCTGTGTCTGTAAATGTCCAAACATAAAAATTAACCCAACTGGTAAAAGCCATAATGAGAAAAAAAATAAAATAGCACAGTTGCTGGAGAATCAAACTGAAAGGACATTTTACCAAACAACGAATAACGCAAAAAATAAAAACCCCAAAATGCAACTGTAAAAAAAAATAAAAAATTCCAAGTGTAGCAAAACAAAAAAAAAAACAAGTTTCCCAAAACATTGAACGGTTAATTACACTACAGCTCATCTTGCAAAGAACAAGCCCTTATATTTTGGACGGAAAAATGAAATAAAAAGTTATAGCTGTTGGAAGAAATTGAGAGGAAAATAAAAAGGAAAAATCACCCAGTCAGGAAGAGGTTAATACTCTCGCCACACAGAGCAGTGTTCACATAATCTGCCTTGGTTAGAAACTGAAAAGTCAAAATACTACCTAAAAGAGTAGGCTAAAGAGTACCTATCACCTGTCTGTGGCTGCCCTTTTTGAAGAAAATAGTGGGCAGCCACAGACCAGAGATTTTACTAAATGGCATTAATTAGAGGAAATGCCCACAAGTGCCCTGAACGCCATCATAAATGATCCAACCTTCTTGTAAAAGATGGGTCCAAACATCCAGGTTGTAAGATCCCAAAGTGCAATCCATCAAATCCTCCGTGTGCCCCTTCCTTACTGGCAAAGTATGAGAACTCAAACAGTGCAGTCCTTAACGTGGACACCAGTTACCGATCGGAAACATCGAAATAGCGGTAACTGCTGTGTACAGATTGTGACAATGCAGTTTTATTTAAAAGCACAAGATCTCAATGATGAGACGACCCAAGCTCAGAAAGTAAGTAGAGCTAATGAGGATTGTTGGATCAGACGTTTGGACCCAAAAGTCAAGTCCTTTAGGACGGCTTTCAGGGGCACTTCTGGGTAATTTTTTCTAACTAATGTTATTTACTAACAGCTGTCAACTGTTTTTATAAAAGGAGCAATTACATACTCTTTATGCAATCATTTAAGGGGTCAAACCAGATTATTTTATATATTTTGTTCGTGTTGTATGCAGAACCATAATGAGGCTGCCATAGAGGTTCATGAGGCCTCTACGATACCTTTGTAGGTCTCCAATAGAAAATAATAGATGGATGCTCTGTTGGACTCCAAATGTATGGAGGTGTTCTTGTCTGAAGGAACGTGTAGCACAGACTCGCTACCATGTGTATGGGCCCTTTGCTGTCTTATTAAGGTACGTTCCCACATTCAGGATCTTCAACAGTTTTGACACTGCAGAATGTCTGCACCATTTCTGCACCTATTATGTAAATTAGAAAACACGCATTTACGTTACACAGGCAGATTTTCCTTATTAACTAATTAAGTCTAGTGGGAAAATCTGCATGCATACCCACAAGAGAAATTGAGATGCTGCGGATTTGAAAGACGTGACGCATGTCTGTTTCCGAGATTGATCCGAAGATGCACATAGACACACAGTGGACATAAGATTTCTAAAAATCCCTTCCACTATGCTGTAACATCTGGCTGCTGCGTTATTGACACTGCATAAATACGCAGAGCCAAAACCGCAGCAAATCCAAATGTACCCTTATTTTTTTTTCCATAAAGACATTACGAGAAATCATAAATAAAAAGCATAAAGTATGTTCACACCTAGAAAAAAAACCCTCCATGAATGTTCTATTCTCTGCAGAATTTAACTTGTCTAAGGCCTCTTTCACACATCAGTTTTTTTACGTCAGGCGCGATCCGGCGTGTTGTTAAAAAAACGGATCCGGTACCGGATGCTTTTTTTTGTCATTGACTTTCATTAGCGCCGGATGTCGTTGCGTTGCATCCGTTAAGTCTATGGTACCTGACCAGTCTTTTGTGCAATCAGTCAAAAGACTGATCCGGATTCTGGAAACCAAGGTCGGTCTCTCTCTCTCTCTCCCCCCATTTCCAGGTTCAAAAGTTCAGGACGGATTCGGCGACAAAACTGATCCGTTGCATCAGTTTTTTCAAAATCAGTGCCGGATCCGTCCTTTCAGGTATTCGACTGATTATGCCTGACACAAAAAAAACTGATGTGTGAAAGAGGCCTAACACTGTGCTGCTGTACAACAAAGCAACTGGGGACAAAAAAGCAGCTGTCAGCCTATTTGAAGACTCCTGCATTTAGCCACTCAGATAGCAGATATATTTACAATGTTGCTTCACTGCCCTCTCTTTCCTAATCTCACAATGGTGCATGTTACAAATCAGAGTCTTAACACCCTAGTGACCACCAATACGTCTTATTACTGACCTCACATATCAGACAATAGCATCCCCCGGAATGGTGAAAATACAACAGCAGTCAACTCTACACTATAGTTGACACCTTGCTGTTTCAGCATTGATTGGTGCTGGCACCAACCATCGCTTTTTAAGGCTGTTTTCACAGTGGCGTTTGTGTACGCAGGGTAGGGCTGTGTACTTCTTTCCTTCAGATCCGCATAGATGCGCATGTACCTGCGTACACAATGATAAAAATGGGTACGCAGGACGCATGCGCATCTATGCGGATCGGAAGGAAAGAAGTACACAGCCCTACCCTGCGTACACAAACACTAATGTGAAACCAGCCTAACCCCTTAGATGCTGCTATCAAAAGTGACAACGGCATCTAAATTGTTAGCAGAGTGTGGGGGCTCCGTCTTTAACCCCATCGGCATGCTGAGATCATCATTGTGTGGTCCCGGTGTTTTCCATGGCAATTCATGGACAAATAAAGGCCTTAGAGTCTGCCAGCCTGTTCAAATGTTATAAAAATTTAGGTGGTAAAAATAAATTTTTTCCTTTCTGTCATGCCACATTGTATTAATTCCTGAAAAGCACGTGAAGGGTTAATAAACTACCAGACAGCAGTTTTGAATACCTTGAGGGGTGCGGTTTTTAAAATGATATCACTTTTGAGGATTTTACTACATATAGGTCAAAGTCACTTCAAAGGTTACTTAAAAAGTAAGTTTTGTTAATTTCCTTGAAAAAATGAAAAATTGCTGATACAGTTTTAAACCTTCTAGCATCCATACAAAATATAAGGATATTTTAAAAATGGTGTTAATGTATATCAGACAGGAGGGAAATGTTATTTAGCGACTATTTTCTGTTGTAGGACTGTCTGGATTAAAGGGATAATCATTCAAAGTTTGAAAATTGCTAATCTCTAGAATTTTTTGGACACATTTCTGATATTTTTTATAAATGCAGAAAATATCAACATAAATTTACTATTAACATAAAGTACAATGTGTCATGAAAAAAACAATCTCAAAATCAATGACATCTGTTGAAGCATTCTAGAGTTATTACCACAAAGTGACACTGGTCAGCTTTAAAAAATTTGGCCAGGTCACTAAGGGGTTAAAGGTGTTGTCCAGGTTGGTCATGCAGACAAAGTGACTGCAGACTTGTGAATCCACACAGCGAGTGCGGTCAGGATTCTCCATTGCCAACGGTGAGAGTAGGCGGAAGAGGACCACAAATAAGCGATATACAGGCAAAGGAGAATCCCGACAGTGCGTCCTGTAAAAATTCACAAGTCTGCAGTCACACAAAGTGACTGTCCGGTTTGTTATGAAAGTCTGCAATCACTTTAAAAAGGAACCAGTCAGCAGGATTGTGCTCAGTAACCTACAGACATTGTCAAGTTGGCGCTGTTAGGCCGGGATCACACATGCGAGTAAGTCGTCCGACACT
>VIAB01019154.1:14685-27082 GCA_009801035.1 Oophaga pumilio | reverse complement strand
GGACCGTTTTTTTGTGGTTGTGTGTGACTCCAGCCTTAGACTTGATGCTGTGATCGTCCGAACACCTGTGCTACACATAGAAGGGCTTCAGCCCTGCTTATAGCAAATCACAACTTTTTATGAACACCGGCCATGGAGGAATTAACACCTTCACACCAGAGCCCATTATCGTTTTTGCGTTTGTTTATCGCGCCGCTTCTTCCCAGAGCCATAACTTTGTTATTTTTTCCGTCAGTATGGTCATGTGAAGTCTTGTTTTTTTGCAGAAAGAGTTGTACTTTTGAATGACACCATTGGTTTTACCATATTGTGTACTCAAAAACGGGGAAAAAAAATTCAAAGTGCGGTGAAATTGCAAAAAAAAGTGCAATTTCACACTTTCTCACCATGTTCACTAAATGCTAAAACTGACCTGCCATTATGATTCTCCAGATCATTACGAGTTCATAGACACCAAACATGTCCAGGTTCTTTTTTATCTAAGTGGTGAAAAAAAATCCCCCCCCAAAAAAAATTTGCACCATTTCCTGATACCTGGAGCATCTCCATTTTTCATGATCTCTGGTTGTGTGAGAGCTTATTTTTTTGTGCGCTGAGCTGACGTTTTTAGTTATACCATTTTGGTGCAGATACGTTCTTTTGATCGCCCGTTATTGCATTTTAATGCAATGTCGCAGCAAGCAAAAACGTAATTTTGGTGTTTTGACTTTTTTTTTGCTACGCTGTTTAGCAATCAGGCCAATCCTTTTTTAATATTGATAGGTCAAGCGATTCTGAACGCAACGAAACCAAATAAGTGTATGTTTGATTTTTTTTAATTGCTTTATTTTGAATGGGACGATTTGACTTTTTAGAAATTAATATTTTTTTTTTTTTTTTTTTTTTTTTTTTTACTTTTGGCATGCTTTAACCCCTTAACTCCCGAGGGTTGTTTGCATTTTAATGACCAGGCCAATTGTTACAATTCTGAGCACTGTCCCTTTATGAGGTAATAACTCTGGAACGCTTCAACGGATCTTGGCGATTCTGAGACTTTTTTCGTGACATATTGTACTTCATGTTAGTGGTAAAATTTCTTCGATATAACGTGCGTTTATTTATGGAAAAAAAATGGAAATATGGCAAAAATTTCGCAATTTTTAAACTTTGAATTGTTATGCCCTTAAAACAGAGAAATGTGTCAAACAAAATATGTCACATGTCGCAAAGGGGATAAAATGACAGGCACGGGGGCCTTCTGCAGACCCCAGACTGTCACATCAACCTATCAGCAGGATTTGTGACACGCCTCCGGTCGGCACGTGTTAAATGCCATTGTCAGTGATTGACAGCAGGATTTAACTAGTTAGCAGTGTACATCAAAGGTAGTAAAGGGGGTTAAGGAGGCAGTTTTCTAACCAGTCTTTAATAGTGGTGAGGGGATGACACTGACCACCGTAAGGAAGAGACGTCAACAAGCTGCCGCTGCCTGGCGCAAGGTGTGTGCACACCCAATAGTACCAGTACTGACCATTATGGCGTGTGCATAACATCGCCAACTGGAATCTCAGCAGAGATCACACTCTGCAAATCAATCCCTGGTGAAGACCAATCTGAGAAGCCCCTTAATCTGCTGTGGTGAGAGTTTAGATGCCCTTTCGTCTCCCTAATATAGTGCGGCAGGAGCCTAGATGCCCTTTGTGCCCCTTAATCTGATGTGGCAGGAGCTTAGATGCATTTTCTGCCCCATAATCTGTGGTGGTGGGATTTTAGATGCCCTTTCGTCTCCTTAATATAGTGCGACAGGAGCCTAGATGTCCTTTGTGCCCCCTAATCTGATGTGGCGGGACCTTAGATGCCATTTAATCTGCTGTGGTGGGATCTTGGATGCCCTTTCTGCCCATTAATCTGTTGTGTCATAACATTGCATGATATAGTTAAATTAGTGACAAATCGTTCAATTGGTGGAGAAAAGTTGAACTTGATGGACTTGGTTATATAGATTGAAAAAGACCTATGTGTGGGGATCTTGGAAGCAGTTTGTGCCCCATAATCTGCTGTGGCGGGAGCTTATATCCCCTTTCTGCCCCTTAATCTGCTGTGGCGGGTGCCTAGATGCCCTTTATGCTCTGCAATCTGTTGTGGCGGGAGCCTAGATGCCCTTTCTGCTCTGCAATCGGCTGTGGCGGGAGCCAAGATGCCCGCTCTCCCCTGTAACCGGCTGTGGCAGAAGCCTAGATGCCCGTTCTCCCCTGTAACCGGCTGTGGCGGCAGCCTAAATGCACTCTCCCCTGTAACCTGCTGTGGCGGCAGCCTAGATGCCCTTTCTGCCCAGTAATCGGCTGTGGTGGGAGCCTAGATGCCCTTTCTGCCCAGTAACCAGCTTCGGCAGGAACCTATATGCTCTTTCTGCTCTGCAATCAGCTGTGGCGGCAGCCTAAATGCACACTCTCCCCTGTAACCGGCTGTGGCAGCAGCCTAGATGCCCTTTCTGACCAGTAATCCGCTGTGGTGGGAACCTAGATGCTCTTTCTGCCCAGTAATCAGCTGTGGCAGGAACCTATATGCTCTTTCTACTCTGCAATCAGCTGTGGCGGCAGCCTAAATGAACACTCTCCCCTGCAACCGGCTGTGGCGGCAGCCTAGATGCCCTTTCTGCCCAGTAATCAGCTGTGGCAGGAACCTATATGCCCTTCCTGCTCTGCAATCAGCTGTGGCGGGTGCCTTTCTGCCTAGATGCCCTTTCTGCTTCGTAACCGGCTGTGGTGGGAGCTTAGATGCCCTCTGCTCTGTAACGGCTGTGGCGGGAGCCTAGATGCCCTCTCTGCCCTGCAATCGGCTGTGGCAGAAGCAAAGCCGCCTGGAGATCACAGAACCATCGCAGGATGTTCTTACCAGCGCGAGTGTAGAACCAGTTGTCATCGTACGGTGCCAGCTCCTTGTGTTTCGCCAGCTTTACTGTGTCCACCCAATCGGGAACCTTGAGTTTGCCAGACCTAGAAACAGATGATCAATACGTGAAAATCACAGAGGACAACAAGACACAAGCGACTACTTCCACCACCACTCACTTCTTGAGGAAAGCAGCCAGGGCTCTGACGAACTCCTGCTGGTTCACGTCTTTCACGGTGACTCCGGGCATCTGAACATAAAAGGAAAAAAAAAAGTTTAAGTATTCACGTAATGTAACCCAGTGACTCCCCCAACCCGACAGCCACAGGGGGTGCTCCATATCATTTAGCAGCCACCAACTTGCATCTCCAGCTGTTATAAAACTACAATTCCCAGCATGCATTGACAGCCACAGGGAGCGCTACGTCCAAGTGAACCATCACTCAACATATCCCTTTAAGAGTCACATGTGGCCATTATATCTCTCAGCATTGCACAGAAAAGGGATGAGGGACACGAGGAGTTTTTCAGCTACAGAAAACCCCCGTCCTACAGGCTGCAGTCTGATAACAAAGACAGATCTTTGCTTGTCGTCCACAGGTTTAATGCGGACGTGTGTTTATAGTCTGCCGGCACAATGTCAATTGCAGACGCAAGGAGCAGCTGCAAAGAATCATAGCTGGACCAGGGGAGGGTGTCTTTTCTTAATGGATCAGCAGCGAACAGCTTGTAACACAGTGTAATAGACTGTAGTCAATAAAAGGAGAAAGCTTGAGATATTCCAAAAATTTACCCACAGAATAGACAAGCTCAATTTATTTTGTTTGTGGGGGCGTCTGAGAATGCCGGCAGATCGGGGAAGGGGGGGGGGGTTCACACTGCACTGGTAGGGTGGCTCCAGTGATCAATGGAGGTCCGACCATTATAAGCCCCCACAGATCCAAAAAGTAGCACTAATCACAGGACTCCAGTGATCTCTAGAAGGGGGGGTCTGATCCCACCACAGCCGGCAGAAGCAGTGACCCCAGAAAAGGAGCAGAGCCTCAGCCTGCGGTGCAAGGGATAGTGGAGCATTATGGCCATTCTGGGGTCAAAGATAGCAGGGCAAAACCCCCCAGTGCATCAGGTGGTCTTGTAGGGTCACTAATGGCTGACAGGCCATACAGGGGTCTGATACCTGACTGGGCCCCATGTGCTCCGCCTGCAGCATCCAGTACACAGGCCCCATGCGGGGACATGCGGCACTCGGATACAAGCCACAGAGCCGGAGAGGGCCCGGACCACATGCTCACACTGAGGCCTAAAACCCGCTCCACTGTCACCATATAAGCTCCGCCGCGTCTCCCGCATCACACTCCGGTCTCAAAAACCAGGAAAACACGCGCTTCCGGCCGGGCCAGGCCGCACTTACCTTCTCTCTGTAGCACGAGAAGGCAAAAGGGAAAAACGGGGTCTCCCAGGCACTGAAGAAGGGGAGCGGCGTTATGCTTACGCCTTTTCTAGCCGGGGAGGAACCCGATTGGACGACGTCATTTACTCACAGGGTTGAGGGCGTGGCTAATGCGTCTCAAACCTCGATGCCTGTTGGAACGCATCTGGCCACTTCCTGCTGGTCACGTGGATATTAGAGGGTGTGGTCATTCTCCTGCTGTTGCTTTGTCGTTAGTTGGTTGCGTTCTGCTCTCCTGGCTGTGACTTAAAGGCGCCTAAGGACACCTCCGGAACACCTCCGGAAATAACGCAGGGCTACATAGCCCTGTGTAAAATTATGTTGCGGCGACGCACTGTCGCCGCAGCACGCGAGGACATGCTGCGGTCTGAAAAGACGCGCCGCATGTCCGACGCAGGTCTGCCACCTGCGTTTTGTTACGCATAGTGGAGACGGGATTTCTAGAAATCCCCTCCACTATGCTGTAACATCTGGACGCTGCGTGTTTAGCGCTGCATCACCGCACAGCGCCAAACACGCAGCGTTTACTGATAGTGGAAACTCACCCTTATGGTTCTACAGGACTTTGAACCAGCAAAAAACTGCTTAGAAAAATATTAACCCCTTATCGAAGCTGACATTTTTTGTTTAGTTTTTTCCCCTCTTCTTCCAAGAATCATCACCGCTTTTTATTTTTCTGCTGACCCGCCGTATCAGGGCGGAAAAAACAAAATTATTTTGTGTCGCCATTTCCAGTGATCACTGGCCGTATCTAAATAGTTAATTGCAGCGATTGTCCCTCATCAGGGCACTTTCAGGTTAATCCCCGCCCCATTGTTCATTGTATGGGTTAGGCCTCTTTCACACATCCGATTTTTGCCGTCAGGCGCGATCCGGCGCTTTTTGAAAAAAATGGATCTGGTTTTTTAAACTGCCGGATGCGTTTTTGTCATTGACTATCATTAGCGCCAGATCGCGCCGGATGTCATTGCGTTGTGTCCGTACATTCCGGCGGCCGGACGAAACAGACACTGCAACGTTTTTTTTCCTGCCGGACCCGCCTGAAGCGGCGCATCAGGCGGCCGGAATCAATGCAAGTCTATGGTGCCGGATCAGTCTTTTGTGCAATCCGCCCAAAAGCCTGATCCGGATTCTGGAAACCAAGGTCTCTCTCTCCTCGGCCCGGACATGCGCATCTGCATTTTCCGGGTTGAAAAGTTCAGGACGGATCCGGCAAAAAACCTGATCCGTTGCATCAGTTTTTCCACAATCAGCGCAGGATCCGTCCTTTACGGTTTTGGACGGATGGTGCCTGACGGCACAAAACATGTGTGAAAGAGGCCTTAGTTGACAAGATAATTTAATTGGGTCGTTACAATTATTGATTTAGACTTTTTTTTTAAAGGGGAAAATTATTTTTATATTTTTTATTTAAAGGGAGTGTGTCTGTGTCATTGCCAGCCCAAACTGACGGTAGAAACAATATGACCCCTATAAAAAGCAAACTACTCGCTGCCTCCTTTCTACAGGAACAGACATTCAATCAAATATGCTAATTAGGTGTTTGGTGCACTCTGGGCGTGGCCAAGAGGCTCAGTGCACCGTTCCTCCCAAATCAGTCCTTCACTGGTGAGTGACAGCACCGTCTGCGGAGAAAACTCAGGCAAGCCAGCGCTGTCAGTCACCAGTGAGGGAGGCGGGAACAGGCAAAACCAGTGGCGGAACGTAGTGCTGAGCCTCTTGTCCACACCCAGGGTGCACCGAGCACCTAATTAGTATACTCCGGTGCTAATAATGTTGCACTGCTTACGGGGACGCTATACCTGCAGTACTGCAAGTGCTCGAGGGAAGGACAAATACATTTCTGTAAGAAGCAATGGTTGTAAATCTGCTCCCGGTCCAGAGTTCAGGTCAGTAATCTGTGGCCGCTGGACGGGAGCCCCATGAAATACCCCCTACATCCCGGCTCCCTTTTTTGGCCAGCCAATCAGAAGAATTGTTGTTTCGCAGGGCTGTGGATTACTGACTACTGGACCCGGGTCCTGAGAACCGATCCGCTCCTCTGTAGACCCAAAAGCACCGACTGCACCGAGACTTCATCCGTACATTATTGCAGGGCGGGGGTGTCTATACTTTTGCAATATCTCTGCAGATTTAATGGTTCAATAACTTTGCTTCTGTGGAGGATCGTTAAAATCCATACTGCCCGTGGCGACAATCTGCTGCGGATTACCTCCACCCCGGGGCCGGCAGTCACTCCGAGATATGAGGGCCATTAGCATCGGGAACATTCAATCTCCAGTACAAATAATTACCACTGATTTTTTTTTTTATTTTTGCCTTTAAAAATGATGTCAGCCTTGTAAAAGACATTATCCCCTTAAGAACCTGTTGATTTTTCTCCTTTTTTTGCCTTTTCATTTTTTCTCCTCCCTGACCACTTTTGACAGACGTGAGTTTTTTTTCCGGTTTTTGTTGTAATTTTAAATTTTACAATTCAATGTGCTGTAAAATAAGGAAAAAAAAATCCTTTTATTTTGTCTTTTTTATTTGTTGGGGTTTGCTTTTTACACTTTTAATTGCGCAGTAAAAAATAAAATGACATGTTGGACTCTTTTGATTTTTTTTTAACAGAAAATCAGAAGGGTCGGACAGATTAATTCTTCCAGACTTATAACCAGTTGTCTACAACTATGATGCCTGAATATACTAACAAGAAAAGATATCGGCGAGGATGCGCTCTTTATCCCCCCTTCTTATAGGTCGGGTGACTTCCAGGAAAACGCGAGTGTCCATTTGTCCTTTCTTAGGTTTCATTCTACTAGAAATTATTCTTCACATTTCACTTTCTTTTCCCGAAAGTCTTGAGAGCCGAGAATCAGCTCTTGTTTTCACACTTGTGTACATTTTTTTTTTCCATTTTTTGCGTATTTCTTATGTTCTCGCCGTCCGTAAACTGAACCCCAGAAACCATCAATTAGCGAGATTTTCACTCTAAGAAATGTGAGAATTATTGACGCATTTTGTCAAACACTTTGTAATACGACGGACCGTCGTGTGAACGAACCCTAAGGATCGATTCGTTGTACTTTTCGTGAATTTTGAGAAATTTTCATGAATTTTGAGAAAAATTTGAAAATGCAGCATCTTCGCTTTCCTATCCGTCGGGCACCACGTCCTAAATATATGAATTATGGAAGAGGTGCACATACTTGTAAGAAATTTGGCCGAGTCACAGAGCAGGCTGGAACTTTTCAGACATTCAGGATAGGCTCAGGATGAGGATCGAGATGAATCGTAGAATGTTAAGAGTTGGAAGGGACCTCAAGGCCATCATGTCCGCAGAGTAATGGCCAAGTCAGCGAGATGATTCTTAAATGTTAAAAACTAAAAAAAACTTAGTGCCCACTCTCTCTCTCGGTTCGGTTTTGGACTCTTGCGCTATCGCATCAGTCCTTTGGGTTGTCTTCTCGTCTGGCTTTAGGGGGTTGACGACTGAAAACAAGTTGTTACCTATCAAATTATAAGTTATTGGTCAGTGGGGGTCTGACTGTTGGGACGACCTGCACCAATCGTCCGAACATAGAACTCGAAGATACAATTCGAGAATGCCGAAGACACTCTGTTAGCACCCGAGCATGGTCGGAGAACACCTTATCCCGGCAAGCTCGCTCACCACTAGTTATCGCCTATCCTGTGGGTAGGTGATAGCTTGTTTTAATTGAACAGTAATACGCTCACTCATACCAAGCTTTCCGTTTTGCCGGTCTTCATCTTCTTGGCCATCTAGTTTTTGATGTCTCAGTCACATTTGCCTGGTTGCTAGCTGCACTCGTATTCATGTGGCTCATGTGGGGTCTGTTCCTCAATCTTCTCACTAGTGGTGGCACCCTTTACAGATCCCACCATCTACCTCATAGATCCATCTCACTATCTTTGCGGCAAGCCACTAAGTTGGCCAACAACTACTAAAGATGGAGGGGCTACTACATGACAGCTATCGGTAAGAGGGTCAACAGGAACAGACAATATTAACCCTGTTAAGGGGTTACCTTGGGACTCTGGAGACAGTGTGTGGTCCTGTTTTGTTTTCGAGAAGCTCCAGGAATTGACCAGTGGGGTCAGTAGACCAAACCAACACTAGATCTTTCCTAAACATTGCTATGTAGAACACTAAAGAGCTATTTACAGTAATTGACTTATACAATGGGCACAACCTCCAACATGACTTTATAAATAATGGGTGCCCCGAGATTTGGGGTGAAGTGTGAAATAAACATGGTTATGGGATCACAATGAGGCCTGATTAACTTTTTTTTTGGAAGAACTAAAATCAATGTGACAAAACTATGATGTTATGTGTCTTGTGGATGAACCTTGTGATTCCGAGAAACAATATTGGGTATTGGACAACAGGCCACGAGGCGAGAAGCCACCGACCTGAGAGCTACACTAAAGTCTTTTTTCCTCATAGCATAAACCAAGGGATTTGCAAAGGAATTCAAGTGTGAGAAGAGCACAGCCAGGCGGATAAAAGAAATTGGGATGGTGCAAGATTGACACAAGAGTCTTAGGCTGTTAATTGTGTTGAGTGGAATCCAACATAAGCAAAAAATTCCCACGAGGAGCAGTAGAGTCCATGCCATGTGCGTGTCCCGCTTCTTAGAAGATCTCAGGTGCTCTCGAACCACCCTAAAGAGGTCTCCATAAATGGTCAACATGATGAGTAATGGCAGCAGAATACAACCAAAAAACACAAAGTACACAAGGTACTCCGGACTAAACACGGCAGTGAGGGAACAGCAGCCGAGATGGTCACCTTGGATGGTATCATTATTAGTGATTTCTTTGTGGCTAAAATAAGCCGTGGAAAGGTCTCTTGGTCGGAAAGATGCCGGATAAATGACGATGGACCGCTCAAAAACCATAAATGATCTTTCTGAAGCAGTTTGAGTTTTATTAGTGCCCACATATTGCTGGAACTGGTTCCATCCCATCATTGGCGCGAAGCCAATGACACAGGAAAGGAGTAGGCAAACGAAAACTGCCAGGACTAATCGCTGATTTGTCACGGTGACCATGTAGCTGTAAGAGAAAAGTCAAGAGTTACTTTGATGACCTAATCGTTGAAGGTCTACCTAATCCCCACCAATCGCTAGAGCAAAGTAGTGGTAGGAAAGAGCCATGAAACTTTGTCTCTTGTCTTCTTTGGTCAGGTTTATCAGAGGCCAGCCTGGTCTGTAATTGACTATTTTGGCTGAAGAGGGAAACTTCCAGAAAAAAAGATGGGCCAACATTATATTAAGGGACATGCTTCCTTCCTGCCATCTGCAACTTCATTCTAGTAACTAATGTGGGCAACAACAGTAGATCGTAGAGGTTTAACTACTTGGCCTCCACCAATCTCAAGGATGAGGGTTGCAATGTTCCTAGTGAGAATGGATTGGTAGCTCTCATGTGTCAACTGCTCCATCATCTACCTTGTGCATAAACCCTTTTAGCTAATGTGATCATTTGGTATTGACAGGTTTTCTTTAGTATGAATTATACTTGTTACCTATCTGGTCTTCCCTTCTCCGAAACCACTACAAAAGCCTATTCATACATTACAGCAACGTGTCTGAGGTCCTACACAGATGTTTCCATCTTCGAAAAATCAGCTTTTAATACTCTGCTTGTAAGTAGCCGGGACTACTCCAGCATCAGATCCTGTAATCACACCAAGAGAGGCATGACTGACATGCTCCCGAAAAGCTACTGCATTGTTGGACTATCAAAAATCTTATGTGCCCCCTCTGCCTGGACATGTGTAATGAAGTTGGGTGCACCATCGGCACACTGCCAATACCCAGGCAAGAAGGGTGTGATTACAAGATCTAGGGGATGCCTTGAGTCAAATTTAAAAGGATTTTTAGAAGATAGAAACATTTGGGTAGGACATCAAGAACTTACACTTTTGACATTGCCTCATTTGGAGCAATGTCCTTCAGGGTCTGCTTAAAAGAAGTGACATATACTTTTTTTTCAACCACGAAAAATGCTCAAAAACTTTTGCTATGAGCAGCCAAAAAGTGAATTTACCATAGAAATTAACGGGATGAGTTTTCAAGCTTGTTTGAAGCACTTTTTGAGGAAGACTTTGGAGTGGATCTGATTCAATTTTAAGGAAGACTTTGGAGTGGATGTGATCAATTTTTAAGGAGGACCTTGGAGTGGATCTGATCCAGTTTTAAGGAAGCACTTGGAGTGGATCTGATCCAGTTTTAAGGAAGACTTTGGAGTGGATCTGATCTAATTTTAAGGAAGACTATGGAGTGGATCTGATCCAATTTTAAGGAAGACTTTGGATTGGATTTGATCTGATCCAATTTTAAGGAAGACTATGGAATGGATCGATCCAATGTTAAGGAAGACTGCAGTGGATCTGATCCAATTTTAAGGAAGACTATGGAATGGATCAATCCAATTTTAAGGAAGACTGCACTGGATCTGATGCTTTTTTAAGGAAGACTTTGGATTGGATCTGATCTAATTTTAAGGAAGACTTTGGATTGGGTCTGATCCAATTTTAAGGAAGACTTTGGAGTGAATCTGATCCAGTTTTAAGGAAGACTTTGGAGTGGATCTGATCCACCTAAAAAACAACTTGGTATTGTCAAATAGTGTGGGATCAAAGAGAATTGACTCCTGCGTTATTGGCGTTCTCCATACCTGTTTGGAAGCCTGATCTTTAGATGGGCATTGATGGCGATGAGCAGGAGGAGCAGAATAGAGAACTGTGTGGTGACCAGCGGGAAGCAGGTGATGAAAATACAGGTGTAGAAGCAGAGAATGTATTCCATGCTCAATACGATGGAGAAGGGGATCGCCAAAGCTCCAACGCCAATGTCTGCAGCCGCCAAGCTGACAATCAGAAAGTTGGTTGCGGTCCTCAGCTCCTTATGCAGGTAGACCGTTGCACAAACCAGTAGGTTCATAGTGACGATGCTCAAGGCCAATGCAATCTCCAGGAAGATGAAGGGGAAGTTATTATCCATCGTCTGTGAAATGGAGAGTCAGAGTCAACAAGAGCTAATATCTATTTCACCGTGAAAATTTCAATATATTTTTAGACCAGAAACCAAGTCCACCATTACCAGACTCACTTTTGTTGGCTGCAGTATCAGATAGTTGTGGCTCTCATTCCTCATCGCCTCCATATTGTCACCATCACATTGTTGCTTGTGGTTACTAATGAATTCTGTGGGAGACTGTATAATAATAACCCCGTTTGTCCCCAATTATCCAACCCCATGACTTAAACAAGTGGCTTAAAGGAATAGTCCGGTCAAAAGAAGTCTCATTGGACAAGTTGCCGTGATTTTGCACCGACCACTTGGTCTGAAGAAAAAATCATGGACATGTGAATGGCCCCATAGACTATTACAGGTATGAGTGTTTTCAGTGAACAGAACGGATATTAATGTCGTGTGAGTAACGCTAAGGCCTCGTTCAGACATCCAATATTCTCGGATACCTGTGACAGTCCTTGGGGCCTTTCACATGTCCGTGATTTTTCGCATATTGAGCGAGTTGCGGAAAATTGAGACATTTCTGATTTTGATCCAAGGGTTGGATCAAACTCTTCAATGCAAGTCTATAGGTCCAGGAAAAAAATTGGACCGTACTCAGATAACATCATAAAGGAAAAGGTTGACAAACCTTTTTTTATTCTCCAAGTACGAGAAAAACTGGTGACACTCTGACCAGACTTTGATCAGAATAATCGGTCCGTTCAGAAAAACTGACGTCTGAATTAGTCTCCACAGTGATACATAAGTGATAGGCCCGTTAAACGGGAAAATTAATGCAATTAAATACATACTATAATTATCTGCATGCTGTAAGTAGAAAAACACATAAATGTACAAACATAATAGTTATAAAAACTCATAAAAGTACTTATACACAAATGCATAAATGGATACGTATAGTAAATGTGCAAACATACTGTAAATATACAGATACAATAAATGGAAACAGTTAAATATACAAATGTACAAATACAATAAATAAAAAAACATAAATATACAAATACAAAAAACAGATACATACAGT
>VIAB01019152.1:36185-46598 GCA_009801035.1 Oophaga pumilio | reverse complement strand
CATCTTGTATTATACTCCAGAGCTGCACTCACTATTCTGCTTGTTGTTACTACATTCTGAGCCCCAATAATACTTTGTCCTAACTTAAAGTTGCATTTTTTTAGGTACAAACTTTCCCAATTACTATAAAACACATAAAAGCCGCTTATTATCCCCGACTTCGCATTTATTTACGCCCACAGTGAGGATGAAAGGAGAAGGAAGGAGGAAGTGATTACTTGGTCACAGGAGGCGGAGGATGAACTGAAGACGTCTCATACTGTGCAGCGGAATTTTACTTCTCCTATAATCAGAGATATTTCTCTTGATCATGTGCAGAACTGATGTATCTGGTAAACTACAGAGCCGGACTCCTGAGGGTAAAACAGTAATCAGGCAGTACCCAAGGATCCGAAAGCGTAGATGGCTCCCAGATCCATTGGCAGGCAGTAATAAGGCATCGGTCAGGACCCCTTACTTCACATGGCGTCTAGACCTTCTTAGGTAGGAGATAATTGGTCAATTAAAATTTTATTTTTACCCACGAAAACGAACAATACAATTTGTTGAGCAATTCCTCCTGAGCATGCTGATACCCCTTATGTGGTGGAAAGCTACTGTTTGGGCACACGGCAGAACTTGGAAGGGAAAGAGCCCCATTTGACTTTTGGAGAGCAAAATTGGCTGGAATAGATAGCCGAAGCCATGTCGCTTTTGGAGAGCCCCTGATGTGCCCAAACAGTGGAAACCCCCACATGTGACACTATTTTGAAAACTATACCCCTCAAGTAATTTATCTAGATGTCTTGTGAACACCTTGAACCCCCCCAGGTGCTTCACAGAATTTTATAATGTTGAGACATGAAAATAAAAAAATTATATTTTTTCCACAAAATTGTTTCTTTAGTCCCAAAGTTTTCATTTTTATAAGGTTAACAGGAAAAAATAGACCATACAATTTGTTGTGCAATTTCTCCTGAGTACACTGATACCCCATATGTGGTAGAAAACTACTGTTTGGGTGCATGGCAGGGCTCAGAAGGGAATGAGCGCCAACTGAATTCTGGAGTACAATTTTGGCTGGAGCAAATTTTGAAGAGCCCCTGACATGCCAAAACAGCTGAAGCCCCCACAAGTGACCCCATTTTGGAAACTACACATCTTGAAGAATTCATTTAGTGGTTTAGTGAGCATTTTTAACCCTGAGGCGATTTACAGAATTGTATAACATTGGGCTGAGTCATTAGAAAATTACCATTTTTTTCCCACTAAAATGTTGCTTTGGCCCCAAGTTTTCAATTTTCAAACGGGATAATAGGAGAAAATGGACCACAAAATGTTACGCAATTTCTCCTGAGTAGGCTAGTACGTAGTATGTAGTTGAAAACTAGTTTTGAAGCACAGCGCAAAGCTCCGAATATACGGAGCGCCATATTGGAGTTCATATTTTGCTTTTACGGTTTGCCGTGTGTCATGTCACATTGGCAGAGCCCCTGAGGTGCCAGAACAGCAGAAACCCACATAAGTGACCTCATTTTACACACTACACTTCTCAATGAATTCATCTAGGGGTGCAGTGATCATACTGAAACCACAGGTGTGTCAGAGAATTTTATACCATTGGGTGGTGAAGAAAAAAT
Organism: Oophaga pumilio; assembly: GCA_009801035.1. Taxonomy (NCBI): domain Eukaryota; kingdom Metazoa; phylum Chordata; class Amphibia; order Anura; family Dendrobatidae; genus Oophaga; species Oophaga pumilio. Next base: position 44,979 of record VIAB01019152.1, on the reverse strand, counting down.
AATTACATTTTTACAACAAAAATGTTGTTTTAGCCCCAGATTTTACATTTTCACATTGGGAAATAGGTAAAAATGGCAATATAATGTTTCACACAATTTCAGCTTAATGTGGCAATACCCCATATGTGGCTGTACAGTACTGCTTAGCCACATGGCGAGACTCGGGAAGGATGGAGCGTTATTTGACTCTTGGAGAACAAATCATAGAATAGTTTGCGGACTCCATGTACACAGCCACTAAGTGCCAAAAGAGCAGAATCTCCTCTCTAGTGACCCCATTTTGGAGATTATACCCCCTTAAGAATTTATCTACAGGTGTAGTGACAATTTTGACTCTATGGGTGTTTTCCAGAAACAAGCAGCAGTGGATGTTGCTGAGTGAAAATTGCAAATCTGCTATTGTAGTTCCCGTACATTGTAGTGCCCAGTACATTGTAGTGCCCAGTACGTTATATTGCCCATTACATTATGCCCAGCTTGTACTTCTGGAGACACACAACAAGTGAATTAAGCGGGCTTTCATCACTAAATGCTAAACGTGGCTTCTAACTGCGGTTTAGACACCCTGAGGGGCTCAGAAGGGAGGGGGCATTTGGATTTGGGAGCGCAAAATTTGCTCGATTTCTTTTGGAGGGTGAGAAGCCATTTCACTTTTCCAGAGCCTTAGTACTACCAGTAATGTGGAAACTTCCTATATTTCCGTTAACAGACGATAGACCTGATTGGGGACTTGCTTTTTTTGTGGATTGAGTTGAAGCTTTTATTGGGAACATTTTCCATAACATTTATGATCACATTTATCCGGCGCTCTACGCTGAGCACTTACATCTGGGTTTCTATCTAAATCTCCAAGTGGCATGATTCAGATCAAACCCCCGAGGAATCCATTCACTATAATAAGGCTACAGAGTTCCTCTGGACTCCGTCTGGCTTCTGTTCAGCGGTGTCCTTCTTTTCAGAAGTGCCCAAAACTGTGGCCAACAGCACTTTTATGCAGTCCTAAAAGATGGACACTGCCGGATCACAGGTCAGACGGCATCCACAGTGCCTCCATCTGCCTCATTACAGGGAATCTGCCATTGAGGGTTCCGTCTGAATCATGTATTTCAGAGATTTACATGGAGACCCCGGCGTAAGGGCTCAGCGCAGAGCGCAGGATAAATGTGAGCCTTACTGCAATCTTTGGGAGGAAGAATTAAAAAATTAACAGCAGGTGAAGAATTGGTTTTATTTATTTTTTACGCCGTTCCTCGTTCAGTGTAAGTGATTAGACGACTTTATTCTTTGGGTTGGTGCGATTACAGCGATACCAGATTTACATCGTGTTTTTATGTTTTGCTGCTGTCACACATTTAAAGATGCTTTATTTTGTAAAAATCAGATTTTGCGTCACCATTTTTTGAGATCTATAATTTTTCTATATTTCTGCTGACAGAGTCATGTGATGGCTTGTTTTATGCGAAACGAATTGACGTTTTTATTAAAACTATTTTCGGGCACATTACTTTTTTTATAGCTTTCTATTCCGATTTTTGGGAGGCAGAATGAACAAAACCATCAATTTAGGAATTTTTAGGAGTCTTTTATGTGCTTTCCCGCATGTGGTAAAATTGGTAAGGCAGCTTTATTTTTCGGGTCAGTATAATTAGAGATACGACATTTACCGTATACATTTTTTTTTTATATTTTGGCACTTTTACACAAAAACTGTTTTATAGAAAAAGAATTATTTTTGCATTGCTTTATTCTGAGAGCTATAACTTTTCTATTTTTCCACTGATGGAGCTGTATGGCAGCTTGGTTTTTGGAGGACAAGATGACATTTTCAGCAATACAATTTTTATTTCCATTCGACTTTTAGCATGTGTCATTCCACTTTTTGTGCTGCAGTATGATGAATAAGAATAGTTTTTTGCCCATTTTATTTTTTACAGTGTTCACAGAGGGGGTTAACTAGCGTGATAGTTTAATGGGTCGGGTCTTCCCTGATGCGGTGATACCTAATATGTGTATTTTTAGTTTATTTTTGTCTTTACATAAATATACCAATATAATCTTATTTTAATTTTTTAAATTTATTTTGTGATTGTTTAAAATATTTTTACATTTTTTTTTACTTCTTTTTTACTTAGTTTCTCAATGGGAGAAACTCCTCTAATCGCTGGTGTAATGCATTGCAATGCTTTATACCTGTCAGCATTACACTGACAGAAGCCTCTTAGACCATGCTCCTGACATGGTCTAACAGGCTTGCCATAGCTTGCTGACCCATAGGTCATCATAATGACCTCAGGTTGCCATTACAATGATCGTCCCTTCGCGATGGTGTCTTGGGGGCACTGATTGGAAGGGAAAGGGAGCCCCCTCTCCCAGTCTCCCAAATACTCTGATCGATATTGAACATGGCGTTTAAGGGGCTAAACAGCCCAGGGTATTGAGGGCACCACTTCTGGCAGTGACAGTGGCAGTCTTGGCTATCACATAAGCTGAGCTTCCTGCGGCGATCACTCGGGCACAACGCCTGTCCGCACACGATCACAATGATGTACCGATACGTGAAAGGTCGGGAACGCCTATCCTATCATGATGTATTGGTACATCAAAGGTCATGAAGAGGTTAAGACTCGGTAATCTAGTGGTGTCCATGTTCAGAGGTTCCCAGATCACTTTTAGTTATCCTGTTTTGTCTAAACATCAGAGGCTAAGACCCTCTTTAACCAATGGTGATTGAACATTGCCCAAGGACCAGATAGCCCAGATGGATCCTGTATGCCTTTCATGCCGGTCACTTGCACGCCCGCTCAGCACTGTTCCACTCACTGCAGTCACCACTCTGCTTCCCCTCATGTCAGGCCGTCTCCCTGAGTTTGCCTCCTGCAGCATTACCCACCACTGCTGCATCTTCCTGTTGTCTATAGGGAGGCACAGCTGGTCTCTGCAGAAATGTATCCCTGCTGTGTCCTGCAGAGATTAACTTCCCTGGCCTATTCACTGCCAGCAGGGGATATATTAGGCAGCGCCTCCCTCATTCCATGCCTGAACTTTAGTTCTAGCCAGCAGTTTGTTGCCAGTTTCCAGTTATGGTATGTTCTTATTTTGGGTCCGTTATTGACCTGACTTGTCCTCCCATTCTGTTTCGTCTCTTCGCTCCTGACCTCGGCTTTGTGTCTTAAACCTATGCTGCCTGCCCCTGCCCTGACCTTGGACTGTCTGACTACGTCTCTGTCTGTGCCCTCTGCACCGCAGACACCTGCCTTGACCCATTGATTATCTGCTGCAGGTCCGGACACTGCCCTGGAGTGGTATCTGGTGGCTACCCTGTACCTATCCTCACCATCAGAGGCTGTAGCAAAGACCAGTTAACCACTTAGTCGCTCCTCTCCAGGGTTGTTCCACACCCACTGCCACCACAATACCCTTCAGTAGATGGTTATTAGATGGCTCCAAGAACTTCTTATGTAGGTGGGTGTTATGATTTGGTAGCTGAGGAGAGCAGGCAAAAACGGCAATACACCAGAGAGGTTGGAATCTACTGGATTGCAGTACCCTGACTAACCACCACAACTAAAGGCAGTCGTGGAGCGTTCCTACGTTGGTCCTAGACGCCTCGTCACAGCCTGAGAGGTTAACTACACCTAAAGATAGAAAGAGGGAAGCTATCTGCCCCGGAGCAGATCCCCAAAGAACATAGGAAGCTCCCAAACATGTAATGGCGGTTAGACAAGAGGAAATACAGACACAGACAGAAAATAGTATGAGCAAACGTTGGGGCCCAATCTACCTAGACAGAAAAGGATAGGAAGGACACTTACTGCAATCCAAAAAAACCCTAACAAATACCAACTCTACTAATTGCAAAAACACCTGAGATCACACAACCTCTATCACCTAAATTAGTTCTCTGGTGTCACAAAACTAAGCCGCAGCCACTGAAAAAACTGGAAAAGGCTAATGAACAAATAACAGTGGCTCAGACAAACTGAGAGGAGCACAAGCCCCCGGAGGGGACCTGGCTGACCTCCACAGAAGTGCAGGGAACAATGCAAAAAGCAAGCACAAAAATAAAAGCAGAAAATATCTTATCTGATAGCAGAAGATGCAGGCAAGACTCAGCAAGCTTCCAAGTGAACCAGGAACCACAGTTGAGACAAGAACAATTGATCACCGGCAACCATGATGGGAGGGAACCTCCCTTATATAAGACCAGTCTGTAACTCCTGATTGCCAATCCTCATTGAATGGTTCAGTACTGTTTGTAACCACCAGAGGGAGCTTCTGCTCAGAATTCATTTCTAACACATTCACAACAGGTGGGAACTGGCAATTGTCATGACCTAAAAGTTCAAATGGCTCATAGGACCTATTTAGCAGGTGGTAATCAAACAGTATCCAATTGCCTGATATTTCATATACTCCAAGACTTTTTTTGTAGATTTTGGGACAAAAATGCTCTCTGACTCCCGTATTGGCTGGTAATGGTAGGGTAGTAGATGGTAATTCATCATTGCCTCTGAATGATAGCCCAGATGGCTCCTAGAGGCTCTTTAGGAGTTGGTAAATGAGTGAGACCAATAGTTTATTTGTCTCTTTGGACCTCTTGGCAATCTGGTGGTGTCCATGGACTTGATAGTTCAGATGCTCCAAGAGACCTTTTAGCTGTCAAGAGGTATTCAAAGACAAAAAAGCTCCGATGGCTCCAATACAGGCATCCAGGCCCTCCATGGCAATTTTTCAGTAAAGAATACCTACCTGTAATGGTTATTAAATCTTCGTTCCTCAAGACCAGGGATGTCAAATTCAAATACATAGAGGGCCAAAATTAAAAGCTTGGACAAAGTTTTGACCAACCTTGATATTTATTAAAAAATTTCTACAATTGAGGAAGTGTTTCCTTATCATCCAATATGATGAACGTTTTCATATGGAAACAAGCTTAAAGGGGTTGTCCCAGGAACAAAGTACACTTTAATTAGTAGATCTTAGTATATTGGAATAATATGATATGTTATATAACAGCAGTAAAAAGCAGATGGCCCAATGGGCTACTTTAAATAAGTAATAACAAAGGATAATAAACCTTAAATAATGCAGATAATAAAGTATGATGCAAATAAAAATGCCCACCAAACACAGTAAGACACCCCCCACAGTGAATTCCCACACATGCACGGTATGATGATCCTAGGTGTACCCCCCTCCCTCAACCCACCTGCAAAGTATGGTGACCTCATGATAGTATGCGTCCCCAACTGTAATCCCCACACAGTATAATGAGCCCCACATAGTCCTCCACACAGTATAATGGGCCATATAATGGCCTCACACGGTCCTCCATACAGTATAATGGGCTCTTCATTGCCTTCCACACAGTATAATGGCCCCACATAGTCCTCCATACAGGATAATGGGTCCTTCATTGCCTTCCACACAGTATAATGGCCCCCACATATTCCTCCATACAGTATAATGGGCCCTGCATTGCCTTTCATACAATATAATGGCCTCACACAGTCCTCCATACAGTATAATGGGCTCTTCATTGCCTTCTATACAGTGTAATGGCCCCACATATAACTCTATACAGTATTATGTGCACCACATAGTGCTCCATACAGTATAATGACCCATCATAGTGCTCCATACAGTATAATGACCCATCATAGTGCTCCATACAATATAATGGGCCCTGCATTGCTTTCCACACAGTATAATGGCCCCACATAGTCCATACTGTATAATGGGCCCTACATTGCCTATCATACAGTATAATGGTCCCACACAGTCCTCCATACAGTATAATGGGCTCTTCATTGACTTTCATACAGTAAAATGGCCCCACATAGTACTCCATATAGTGTAATGGCCTCACATAGTACTCCATACAGTATAATAGTCCTCCATACGGTATAATGGCCCCATATAGCACTCTATACAGAATAATAGCCCTGCCTGGCTTCCCATGGAAGCTGATCAGTTAACAATGACAGGACCGATCCCTCATAAAACTATGCTGTAGTTGGGTCATGAGGTTATTCTTATTCACATACTCCAGGATGCCATCTTTTCGAAGACCCTCAAAGATGTTGCCCCCAGTAGAGTTTAAACTTACCAGCTTATCATTTCCAGGCTCTTTCTGTCCCCTTTTTGAATATTGGCGCCACATTTGCTGTGTGCGCATCTTATGGTACAGACACTGCTATTATGGAATCCTTAAATATTAGAAATAATGGTCTGTCTATCACTTAACTCCTGCAGTATTCGGGGAAGGAGGTGCCATACTTCTTGCTAGGTTAAGCAGGCAACATTTAATGGAAACTCTATGATATTCCTGATCATGTCATCTGTCATGGGGCTTTCCTGTGTAAATATTGTAGACCAGAAGGTTTTTAGTAGATCAGCCCATTTTCTGATATTACTGTCCCTTTAAGAGATCCCAGGTTTTGATCATTATGTTTCATTACTTTCATGTGTCTCTAGTTACATCTTATCTCTATTTCCATATATATTGTATATTACACTGGAGAAGATTGAAGCATTTTGCCTTCTTCGTTACACAGTTGTTTCATTACGATAATTAAACCCCTGAGTCTTGATTACACTTGTGGGATTTGTTTATTTTTTTTTAATTTCCTTCCCATCCTCTTGGGCACCTGCTCTTTTCTCAAATGCTAAACCTGGCGGCTGGTAAAAATAAAATCATTGCAAAAACCATACGTAGCTTGAAATTGGGAGTAAATTACATTGAACAGATTTCCAGCTCAGATGATAAGGGACAGTAATGGCAGAAGAACAGAGGATGGCGGTGTAACGAGAAGCAATGTCAATTTTGAATGTGTAATTGGGTCAAAAACTGGCTCAGTGATAGGATGCAGAGGGCGGTTATTAATGGAACCCAATCTCATGAGGTCACAGTTTACAGTAGGGAGCCACCAGGGTCGGTATTGGGCCCTCGTCCATTACATATGTTTAAGAATCATCTAGTTGATGGCATACAGAGCAGAATTTCAATCTTTGCAGGTCGTATTAAATACTGCAAGGTAATCGACACAGTAGGGAATAATTTAATATTGTAGAGGGATGTGTGAAAGCTGGAGGACCCGGGATATCAGTGCATTGTATGGACATCCAACCAAACTGTGTAATACTCGAATTCTCCACTGGTGGCACTGTAGGGAACCACTGCTGCTATAGATCAGACCTGATACCCAATAAAAGGATTTCTCCAAAGTGAAGAAACCCTTTAATTAAGTTACGAAATTCTCTGGCACAAAGCGCTGGGGTTTTTATAGGTTAAATAAGCTTTTGAATAGTAAGATCTATATGAAGGATCACATCTCCCAGGGCTTCTCTCCAAATCTGCTGTCCATCAATAGTAATGGATAGAAGAGCATTAACAATCTATGTGCACTTCTGTGCAGATAAAAGGCTCTTAACATGGTTATTGACCCTGTAGAACCTCCGGAGCCCATCAGCAAGACTGTAACACCCCATTATATCGAGCTTCTTGATGCAACTCAAAGACCCTGCAGTATATTGTGCTCAACTCATTTACCGACCTGGTGCCATGTACAGAGAACAGAGACTGCTGCTGTAGAATCTCAGATAGCGCCATGGACATCTCCTGGCTATTTTCTTGTCCACTTCCTGCAGATAAATAAAACTGTAAAACAAGAGAACCACTGCCTTGGCGCCAGTTTATATATTTATTATATTAGGAGATGCAGAGTAACGGCTTGTATTCTGCATTACTTTTTGGTCTAGATTTAAAAGGCAATTCAACTTAAATGGTAAATGGGTAAAATGTACAAGAATATAACTACTATAATACTGCCCCTATGTACAAGAATATATCTACTATAATACTGCTCCTATGTACAAGAATATAACTACTATAATACTGCTCCTATGTACAAGAATATAACTACTATAATACTGCCCCTATGTACAAGAATATAACTACTATAATACTGCTCCTATGTGACTCCTGTCTGGGATTGTGTTATGTCTTAGAAGAATCAGGAGACATTTTCTTCTGAGTTTGGACAGTGACTTGTTTGTGCTTCCTTGCAGGTAATGATGTGGTGGAGTGGCTCATACAGAAGTTGTCCATCACCGATGAAGGTGAGTGATTGACTCTAATTGGACACGTGTAATTATGAAAACTCTTATCAGAACTACTGCTGGTAAAACAAGTCTGCGCTGCATGAAAGGGTAGTCTGTTGTACAGCAGATACGAGTTCCTGTGACCACATCTGCTGAATTGTTAGTCATTAAGGCAAGAAACTGAGTACCGTAGGTGTAAGGCAGCCAGAACTAAAACTGTATAAAGAATTCACTAGGGGGCGCTGTAAGAAGATCTTGTGAAACAGAAGAGCCTCAATGACTTCATATTGCCCCCGAGGATAGAAGCAGCGGTATATCACATCTCCTTGTACCGTTATCATATTTGGGCCTTTCTTCACTCGTTTAGTTGATTTTTACATGAAGCAAATCTTCGTTAGTGCCAGAATGTCTTACATAACGTCTCGTTAGGTAAGAGAACAGAGACTTTCCCGAAGCTGCTGCGTCTCCCTCCCCTCCCCTTACCATCCCCTCCCCCCTCTCACTGTATTCAGTGTAATATCTTGTCATCTGCCGTTACCTATGGAGAGCGTCTTACAGACATTCGGGCATGGCTGACAGACTCCTCGTCAATGGATTTGTTTTTTAATCTCATTTAATTAGTGTTTTACTGAATAAACTGATGGAAACGGACAGATTTTATCCTCGCGGATTTCGATTTTTTTTTTTTTAG
>VIAB01019151.1:4520-15139 GCA_009801035.1 Oophaga pumilio | reverse complement strand
CTTAAAGGGCCCTACCAGCTATTTCCCCATGATTCCGACCCAAAGGTGTGTGCCTTTGCAAATCAAGTCCTACAGTTTAATTAAACACAGCTGGACTCCAATGAAGGAGTAGAACCATCTCAAGGAGGATCACAAGGAAATGGACAGCATGTGACTTAAATATGAGTGTCTGAGCAAAGGTCTGAATACTTATGACTGTATGATATATCAGTTTTTCCTTTTTAATAAATTTGCAAAAATTTCTACATTTCTGCTTTTTTTCAGTCAAGATGGGGTACAGAGTGTACATTAATGAGAAAAAAAATGAACTTTTTTGAATGTACCAAATGGCTGAAATTAAAGTGAAAAATTTAAAGGGGTCTGAATACCTTCCGTACCCACTGTGTAATGGTCAGAAGGTTTCAGAGGTGCAGCACAATGCACAGATGATGTTCTCAATATCCTCACTGATTTGTAGAATGTGCAGAATTATTCTGGCTTGAGAATGTGGACGTCATGAGGGATCGGCTCTGCTGTAGATGTGGGTTCACACACGGGACTTAGTTAGTTGATTCAAAACAAACAAGCGGTTTATTAAGAGTTCATAAACTGACAGAGGTAACCAAAATAAAGCAGCCTCTTCCAGACTCTAGCAGGGTCTGAGCCGCACATACAAGGCTTCCTTACCTTGCAAAACACACAGACCAAGTGAGAAAGGCCCAGCTGCCTTAAATCAGACCATCCAAGACCTGGACTGGAGGTAAGTGAGCTGCCGATCCCACCCAGCTCTTTCACCTGCTTGTAAAACCAGGACCCATAATCTGGGCCCATTAAAACACCTCTCAGCACTATGTGTGCTGGAGTCTGCTTCAGGTCCTACATCATCGAGGCTTGTCACCTCAGGGACACATACTTCCCATCCACGACCTGTCCAGCTGCCACCTTACAACATATAATGGTCAGAAGGTGCCAAATATCGAAGCCAATACCACTGGTGGTGTTCTTACTCTTATGCCCAATGGTGTCGCAGGTAGATTTGTGGACCCACTGTGCCACAAGGCCGGGCCTGCTTAAGAAGGGGCATAGCTAAGCAGCTACTAGGTGTTCGCTGGAGCTCCTGATGGTGGAGACAGGGTTGCAGGTAGCTGCCAGGTACCTCTCCTAGGCAGATCCCGGTACTGCAGCTGCTTACCCTAAGGGGTCAGGTTCGCTGACATGGATTAGAGCTATGTTAAGACACACCAGTCTAGGAAACTGAATCAGGGACTAAGGGTACATGGACCAGGGGACAATGTTCAGGTACTGGCCTCACTAGGACCAGGAGACTTCGGGAACAGGACAGTGACTGCACCAGGACGAGGGGACTTTGGATTCAGGACTGGCTGCACCAGGACCAGGGACAACATTCAGGCGCTGGCCTCACCGGGACTAGGGGACTTCGGTAACAGGACAGTGGCTACCCCGAGACCAGGGGACTTTGGATTTAGGTCTGGCCATACCTGGGACAGTGGACAACATTCAGGCTCCGGCCACAAAGAGACCAGGGATTTGGGTTCAGAACACTGGCTGCACTAGGACCACGGATTCAGGTTCAGGACACTGAATACACTGGGACCAGGGCATTCGGGTTCAGGACGCTGACCTCACTGGAACTAAGGACTCAGTTTCAGAATACTGGCTTCACTGGTACAAGGGATACGGGTTCAGGACACTGGTCGCACGAAGACCAGGGATATGGCTTCAGGAGACTGGCCTCAACAGGACCAGGTATTTGGGTTCAGGAATCTGGCCGCATCGGGACCAGGGATTCGGTTTCAGGACACTGGCCGCACCAAGACCAGGGATATGAGTTCAGAAGACTGGCCTCACCTGGACCAGGGATTTGGATTCAGGAATCTGGCCACACCAGGAACAGGGGACAACGTTCAGGCTCTTGCCACGCGGAAACCTGCACTAGGACCACAGATTGTGGTTCAGAACACTGACTACACCGGGACCAGGGCATTTGGGTTTAGGACGCTGGCCACACTAGGACCAGGGATTCAGTTTCAGGACACTGGTCACATCGGGACCAGGATATGGGATCATGACACTGGCCGGACCTACACCAAGGATATGGGTTCAGGAGACTGGCCTCATCGAGACCAGGGATTTGGATTCAGGAATCTGGCTGCAGTTGGACCAGATATACGAGTTCAGAACACTGACCGCCCCAAGACCAGTGATATGGGTTCAGAATACTGGCTTCACTGGGATTAGGGATTTAGGTTCAGTAAACTGGCCGCAGCGGGACCAGGGATACGGGTTCAGGAGACTGGTCTCACCGGGACCTGGGATTTGGGTTCAGGAATCTGGCCGCACTGGGAACACGGGAACAGATGACACAACATCCAGGCTCTGGCCACACAGAGACCAGGAATTCAGTTTCAGGTCACTGGCCACACCGAGACCAAGGATATAGGTTCAGAAGACTAACCTCACCTGGACCAACGATTTGGGTTCAGGAATCTAGCCGCAGTGGGATCAGGGATACGGGTTCAAGAGACTGGCCTCACCGGGACCAAGGATTTGGGTTCAGGACTTTGGCCGCACTGATACCAGGGACTCAGGATCAGGACGCTTGCCTCACCGGGACCAGGGATTCGGTTTCAGGACACTGGCTGCACCGAGACCAGGGACAAGAGTTCAGAAGACTGGCCTCACTGGGACCAGGGATTTGAGTTCAGGAATCTTGCCGCAGCGGGACCCGGGATACGAGTTCAGGACTCTGGCGGCACTGAGACCAGGGATGCAGGTTCAGGACGCTTGCCTCACCAAGACCAGGGATTCAATTTCAGGACACTGGCAGCACCGAGACCAGGGATATGGGTTCAGAAGATTGGCCTCTCCAGGACCAACGATTTGGGTTAAGGAATCTAGCTGCAGTGCGACCAAGGATACGGGTTCAATAAACTGGCTTCACCGGGACCAGGGATTTGGATTCAGGAATCTGGCTGCAGTTGGACCAGATATACGAGTTCAGAACACTGACCGCCCCAAGACAAGTGATATGGGTTCAGAATACTGGCTTCACCGGGATTAGGGATTTAGGTTCAGGAAACTGGCCGCAGCGGGACCAGGGATACGGGTTCAGGAGACTGGTCTCACCGGGACCTGGGATTTGGGTTCAGGAATCTGGCCGCACTGGGAACACGGGAACAGATGACGCAACATCCAGGCTCTGGCCACACAGAGACCAGGAATTCAGTTTCAGGTCACTGGCCACACCGAGACCAAGGATATAGGTTCAGAAGACTAACCTCACCTGGACCAACGATTTGGGTTCAGGAATCTAGGCGCAGTGGGATCAGGGATATGGGTTCAAGAGACTGACCTCACCGGGACCAAGGTTTTGGGTTCAGGACTCTGGCCGCACTGAGACCAGGGATACGGGATGAGGATGCTTGCCTCACCGGGACCAGGGATTAGGTTTCAGGACACTGGCTGCACCGAGACCAGGGATACGAGTTCAGGACTCTGGCCGCACTGAGACCAGGGATGCGGGTTCAGGACGATTGCCTCACCAAGACCATGGATTTGGTTTCAGGACACTGGCCGCACCAAGACCAGGGACATGGGTTCAGAAGACTGACCTCTCCGAGAAAAGGTATTTGGGTTCAGGAATCTAGCAGCATCGGGACCATGGATTTGTGCTCAGGAATCTGGCTGCACCGGGACCAGGGATACGGGTTCAGGACTCTGGCACACTGAGACCAGGGATATGGGTTCAGAAGACTGGCCTTACCGGGAATAGGGATTTGGATTCAGGAATCTGGTTGCAGCGGGACCATGGGTACGGGTTCAAGAGACTGGCCTCACCAGGACCAGGGATTTGGGTTATGGAATCTGGACACAGCGGAACCAGGGATATGGGTTCAGGAGACTGGCCTCATCGGGACCAGGGATGTGGGTTCAGGAATCTGGATGCAAAAGGGCCAGGGATTTAAGTTCAGGAATCTGGCCGGACAGGGACCAGGGAAAAGGGTTCCGGACTCAGGCCACACCAAGACCAGGGATACGGGTTCAGGACACTTGCCTTACCGGGAACAGGGATTTGATTTCAGGACACGGGCCACACCGAGACCAGGGATATGGGTTCAGAAGACTGGCCTCTCTAGGACAAACGATTTGGGTTCAGGAATCTAGCCGCAGTGGGACCAGGGAAACAAGGTTCAAGAGACTGGCCTCACCGGGACCAAGGATTTGGGTTCAGGACTCTGGCCGCACTGAGACCAGGGATACGGGATGAGGATGCTTGCCTCACCGGGACCAGGGATTCGGTTTCAGGACACTGACTGCACTGAGACCAGGGACATGAGTTCAGAGGACTGGCCTCACCGGGACCAGGGATTTGGGTTCAGGAATCTTTCCACACTGGGATTAGGGATATGAGTTCAGAACTCTTGCCGCACTGAGACCAAGGATGCAGGTTCAGGACGCTTGCCTCACCAAGACCAGGGATTCGGTTTCAGGACACTGGCTGCACCAAAACCAGAGATATGGGTTCAGAAGACTGGCCTCTCCGGGACCAGGTATTTGGGTTCAGGACTCTGGCCGCACTGAGACAAGGGATATGGGTTCAGGGCGCTTGGCTCACTGAGACCAGGGATTTGGTTTCAGGACACTGGCCGCACCGAGACCAGGGATATGGGTTCAGAAGACTGGCCTCACCAGGAATAGGGATTTGGGTTCACCAATCTGGCCACAGCGGAACCAGGGCTGTGGGTTCAGGAGACATGCCTCATCAGGACCAGGGATACAGGTTCAGGAATCTGGATGCACCAGGACTAGAGATTTAAGCTCAGGTATCTGGCCGCGTCGGGACCAGGGAAATGGGTCCAGGACTCGGGCCACACCAAGACCAGGGATACGGGTTCCGGACACTCGCCTCACCAGGAACAGGGATTCGGTTTCAGGACACTGGCCACAGCCGGACCAAGGATACAGGTTCAGGAGACTGGCCTCACCTGGACCAAGGATTTGGGTTCAGGAGACTAGCCTCACTGATACCATGGATTAAGATTCAGGACACTGACCACACCGAGTCCAGGGAAACAGGTTCAGGACACTGGATTCATCAGGACCAGGGATTCAAGTTCAGGAGGCTGACTGCCTTGGGACCAGAGATGCAGGTTCAGGACACTGGCTGCACTGGCACCAGGGATTTTGGTTCATGACACTGGCCGCACTGGGACAAGAGTACCTCACAACTGGACTGGTAAAACACCAACTACCTAATGACTCAACTCATTGCTTTGCGACTCCCTAAAGGAGAGTGAGCCTTTAATACAGGATGACTCCCAGCAATTGACTAATTCTACTAAATGCTTTTCAGCTATAAGCTTAGGGCATTTACTATATGCGTTCGCTGCCCCTTTAAGAGCAGGGAAGTGCGCTGTCAGGAACTGCAGCATCCACACCAGGTAGAGGCGTGGCCAGGGCGGTGAGTAAGCCGGTGTCCCTGCATGGAGGAAGAAGGGGACACCATGCAGGGGCGCCGGACATTTCTCTCTACTTACACTTTTCCTGGTTTCGTAAACTATACTGATACATTGTATTCTTCCATTCAGTTCACGGATACATCTACAATCAGTCAGTACCAGATGTGGAGCCCGATGATTCAGAAGATGTTCTCACAAGTCTCTCTGGCTTGAAACTTTTACCAATATATTTTTCCATCAAGCATATGCACAAGGAAGGTCAGAAGAGTGAATGGACAAGAGATCAGGATGTAAGGAGGTGACAGGAACCACTCTCTTTCCTATGTGCTGTGTATTAACTGTATATTGTTGTCAGGCATGAGTCTGTTGTATTGCTGTGATGTTGCTTTATCCTATGTATTGTGTGTTGCTGTATGATATCTGTATTAATTTTTTTGTGCTGTGTTTGCAATGCCCTAATGTTGTAATGTTGTGTATATGTGTAGAGTTAGGGAAAGCAAACAGTTAACCTGGAGGGCTGGGCCAGCAGCAGAAAAGGCGGCAGGAAGCTGCTGCTTCCAGTTAGTAGCCCGGGCACGTTGGCCGAGGGCAGATGTATAGTAGCAGCCAGGGCATTGCCAGACCCCCAGGAGGGGAAAAAATCTGCTGCCCCGGACAAAGGACTTAAGGATCGCAACATGGGCCCCAGGACTTTGGAAGAGCCTCCGCTGAAGGGACTACAAGCATCTAGATCCCAGCGAGTGGACTACTGCTTGATTTCGGCTACCGTGGCCGTGTGGGTATGGCCGTGGACAGTGTTGGGGAGAGAGCAGGAAGCCAGTGTTGTACCTTCTTTTCTCATCTTGGTTTTATTAAAGTTCGTTCCCTGTTGAACTGCAAGTTGTTCCTGAGGATTGTGTCCGTCTGGTTCATCCCTGTGCAAGGTAACCACGGTGTCTACTGACTATATCTAAGTTTACTCGGCTGTGACTATCACCCCAGTCGACCTTGTTACACTTGGTTTAGTGCGGCAGGATGGACCTTAGCAGCCTTGCAACCTTGGGACTAATGGAAGAAATGCTTGAGACTTGTGACTTTGAATTTGGGACTTGTGTTTTGTTGCCCGCCATGACAGAATTGCGGATGGCGGATGTTATTGACTCAAAGATGGCGGCTGAAAGTGACTTTGAGCCTGAGATTTGTGATTTGCTGCCCGAACTAGAAGAAATGGAGCTGTCAGCTGACAGTAACCCTGAGTCTGAGATTTGTTATTTATTGCCCGCCTTGAAGGAATTGAAACTGGTGGCCGACAGTGATTGCAAGATGGCGCCGACCACGAGCAAAAACATAGGGGCCGTTGACGTGAAAACTGGAGAAGGTGCTGCCTTTTGTGGGCGTCATGCAGGAAATTTGGCGCCAGAAGAGAGACAGATGCCCGCCCGAAATGGTGCTGGCAAAGAGAGCTCCTGCCCCCGCAGCTGAACCTAGAAAAATAGGTGGAGCTGCAGGAACCCAACAAAGATAGACTACCTGTCGGTGGACGAGAGGCCATTGCCAGCTGGAATGGAGAGGCACGGCATGTTGTACCGCGGCGGCATCGGCCGCCAGGACTGGAGGCGATCCAAGGCCCGGGCGGAGGCGGGACTGCGGTTCGAGGCCTGGTGGTCGGAGGAGCTGGAGGAGCGACCCCTGTTCCGGTGGTTGAGTGAACAGCCGGTGGAGGCTGGGAACTACGAGGACTACTAGGGCCTGGTGATGCCCCGGCGGGAATCTGTGGGAGTCAGGAAGAAACTGGTGGAGGCTCTACAGGTAATCGTGGCAGTCACCCTCACTGGCGCCGGTGGCTGCACTAGAGGACTATTATCGGGCACGACGGTGAGTAAGGAACCCCTGCCCAGCCATCCCGCTGCCTTGCCCTTTGCTCCCTTACCTCCCGTGGCTCCGCCGTCATCCCCGGAGATGTCCTGGCTGCCAACTCTGTCACCCTCACCGAAGTCATTCTGGCTGCTGACTCCACCGCCGTCCCTGGCTTTTACAGGCCGCGCCCATTCCTGCTGGCATCTGCGGCCTGCGTGCAGAGGAGCCCCGGGTGTCCGCAGTTATGGAGGCATTGTGGATCCACAAGATAATCCGGAATACAACAACGAAAAATGCGAAAAAGACGTCCAATATTCAATTATAGACAAAATGTTTATTGCAAAATACAAAGAACTATGGGGAGGGGTGGGAACAAAATACCAAAAGAGGGGGCAACACTGGGGATAATTAGTACCAGTATATACTGCACAAAAGAAAGCGGCAAATGTATTTTCATCAAAAAAAGTTAATGAATAAGTCACAATGATGAATAAATAAGTACAAAAAAAATATTGCTGTACAAATAATATGTGCATAAAGTACAATAGCAAAGTGCAAATGCTATAAATAAATGTATAAGAGGGCTTAAGGTATATAATAATACCAATATGTGCATAAAAATGCATGAAGGCAGACGCCGAAATGCGCGTCGGGGTAGGGCACATCCTGGGGAATCTGCACAAGCGGGCATAAGGTAATGATTGGGCTATTTATGAGCAATTTGGAAATGTATCTTTTTTGCAGCAACATATACCGGTACCTATGTGGGGTTATCTGCCATTGAGCATTTATATTTGATACAATATTTACTTTCAACCGTGGTATATGTTCTACTACCTTCTTCATTGGTATTGCAGCACACTCTAAGCCCTCCTATGCACTATTTATAACATTTGCACTTTATTTTTGCATTTTTATGCACATATTGGTATTTATATATACCTTAAGCCCTCTTATGCATTTATTTATAGCATTTGCACTTTACTATTGTACTTTATGCACATATTATTTGTACAGCAATTTTTTTTGTACTCATTTATTCATCATTGTGGCTTATTCATTAACTTTTTTTGATGAAAATACATTTGCCGCTTTCTTATGTGCAGTATATACTGGTACCAATTATCCCCAGTGTTGCCCCCTCTTTTGGTACTTTGTTCCCATCCCTCCCCATAGTTCTTTGTATTTTGCAATAAACATTTTGTCTACAATTGAATATTAGATGTCTTTTTCAGTTTTTTTGTTGTTGTATTATATATTTCCGATTTGTCTTTTCTTTTGCATTGTCCATTTGTGCACCAATTGAATTAACTATATTTTATTTTATTATCTATTTTGTTATCTTTATGTGCACTTTCGCCTTGAAAAAAATTTTTTAGAAGACAATCTGGAAGAAGAGGCAGAGGGAGCGCTGTATCGCACGGGAGTTGCAGTGCCCCAGCTGAGGAGCTGCGGCAGGCCGGATAACCAGAGCAAGGACTACGGATTTTTGCAGGAACTAGAGACCAGAGCTAAAGTGTACATCAACGTTGGGTCCCTGATGTTCCGCGGTCTTCTCCAAGAGGGGTACTACGTGGCCTTCATTAGGGAACAAGGACCACAGGGGCCCTACGCAGTAGCTGTAAGATGGCCTCCGACTGGGAGATCAGCCCAATGCAGGAGGCCCCGTGTGTTCAACAGCCGGTTGCCGTGGCCACAGTTGCCCCAACGGTACAGGAGAGAGCAGTGGATCAGAGCAGCGAGGCGGCCGCCAATGTGTTAATGGAGTCGGAGGCTCCAGGAGGTGTGGGACTACCACTGTAGGTAGTGCAGAGCCGGAGGAACAGCGGGGACTCCTCCTCCTCCAGTGGGTCCTCATCTCACATTTATGTGGTGGCACAGGGTCCGAATACGGGCCACTACACAAGTCAGCGGCCGTGTGCAGACTGAGCGGCTCCTTTAAGAAAATTGTGTTGGTGCCGGTTGCACCCAGAAAAATGTTGGGAACTGGTCTACGTTCTTGAAGAGGGCAAGGAGCCCTGTTACGGCGCCAAATGACTATGGCACCTGACGTAGCCACCAAGTGACGACCATGCTTAATGGTTTTCCCCTCCTCCCAGTTTTGTTTGCACCCATTGGTGCTTCCCTTGCTGGATCAAGGGACGAAAACCCAATGGGGGTTAATGACGGTGAACTTTGGGTGTGGCTGCTGATCTGTGTGTTCCTGAACTATGTTCCTATTTTTCATACCCCTGGACTAGCCCCCTGTTGAAAAAGCAGCCTGCCACCGTTTAAGGGCCCGTGATCCGCTAAAAGGAGGGGGGGAAGCTGCTGGGCCTGAATGGGGCCCACCAGTGCTAAAGGGCCAACCAGCCATTGTAGAATTACGTGTGACTTATGGACTGTGAAACGTTTTTATATGTTTCTATGGACCCATATACAGAGAGACTGGAACTCTTATGTTATATGTATGTTGCTGCTAAATTTTACAGAGGTTACCATGGCCAGGGACGGCCATGTTTAAGAAGAGGGGTAGTGTAAGGAGGTAGCAGGAACCCCTCTCTCTCCTATGTGCTGGCCCTGTGCACTTCATTGTATTAACTGTATATTGTTGTCAAGCATGTGTCTGTTGTTGTATTGCGATGATGTTGCTTTATCCTATGTATTGTGTTATTGTATGATGTCTGTATTAATTTCTTTTGCTGTGTTTGCAATGCCCTAATGTTGGACCACTACTTGTAAAAGTGTAGAGTTAGGGAAAGCAAACAGTTAACCTGGTGGGCTGGGCCAGCAGCAGAAAAGGCGGCAGGAAGCTCCTGCTTCCAGTTAGTATCCCGGGCACGTTGGCCCAGGGCAGACATATAGTAGCAGAGGGGAGAAAATCTGCTGCCCCAGACCAAAGACTTAAGGACCGCAACACGGGGACCCAGGACTTTGGAAGGGCCCCCCGCTGAAAAGACTTCAAGCGTCCAAATCCCAGAGAGTGGACTACTGCTTGATTTCGGCTACTGTGGCCGTTGTTTGTGCGGTCGTTGACAGTGTCAGGGAGAGAGCAGGAAGCCAGTGTTGTACCTTCTTTTCTCATCTCGGTTTTATGAAAGTTTGTTCCCTGTTGGACTTCAAGTTGTTCCTGAGGATTGTGTCCGTTTGGTTCATCTCTGTGCAAGGTAACTGGGGTATCTACTGACTATATCTAAGTTAACTCGGCTGGAACAACCACCCTGGGTGACCTTGTTACAAGGACATTGTCACGATCCATTTTTGGATCTGTGGCAGATCTGACTTTTTATATTAAAACTTTTTTCTTTCAGGCCCTCGGGGGTTAATGTCTGCCCCCCCCCCCCC
>VIAB01019149.1:35431-52863 GCA_009801035.1 Oophaga pumilio | reverse complement strand
CTGCTCAGAACTCATCTCAAACCCATTCACAACAGTCCTCCAAACATCCATCCGGAGGCCTGAAGGAAGGGCGTCAAATCCTGGAGCAGATGCAGTCTGACCTGACGGGACTCTCATCACAACAGGTACAACAGGTGGAAACTGTGCTGGAGAGGTACCAGGACATCTTTGCCCATCATGACGATGACTTCAGGTGCACCATAACCATAACTCACAAGATTCTCACAGGAAGTGCCTTACCGATTCGGGAGCGATATCAGCAAATCCCGCCACACATGTACCAGTAAGTAAAGAGATGTTGGCGCACATGCTGCAGTGTGGATTTATACAGGAGACCAGAGCCCGTGGGCAGCTCACTTTGTTCTAGTTCAGAAAAAGGATGGAACCCTGCGTTTCTGCATGGACTACTGGCGACTGAATGCCTGTACCGTACGGGACTCTTATCCCCTACCGAGAATTGAGCAGTTGTTGTCTGCCCTGGGAAAGGTGAAGTACTTCTCGTCACTAGATCTGGCTAGTGGATATTGGCAGGATCGACCAAAGACAGCATTCATACAGCCAATAGGGTTTTTCAAATTCAACCGGATGCCCTTCGGCCTCACTAACGCCCCTGGAACCTTTCAGCGGCTGATGGAGAGATGTTTAGGAGACCTGAACTTTGAGGCTACTCTCATTTATCTGGATAACATTGTCTATGCAGCCACCTTTGAGGAACATCTCCGATGGCTGGAGCAGGTGTTGAGTCGGCTGCAGAAGCACGGCCTAAAAGTGAAGCCCCAAAAATGTCACCTGATCCGCAAGCAAATTGAATACCTGGGACATTTTGTATCCGTTGAAGGAGCTAGAAGATAGAAGCTAGAAGATAGCGGCAGTACAGGAATGGCCCTCCCCCAAGACAGTGAAAGATGTTCGGGCCTTTCTGAGGCTTACTGGGTGCTATCGGAGGTTCGTAAAAAAACACTCATATCGCTAATTTACTGCTGGAGTTATTGAAGGGAGTGTCATCCGGTGCGAAGAAGTCAGATCATTCAGTGGGGAGATAGCCAGGAAGAAGCCTTCTGAGCTTTGAAGATAGCCCTGACTGAAGCACTCATACTGGCCTATGCAGACTTCTCCCAACCATTCATCCTCCACACCGATGGAAGCCTATATGGTCTGGGGGCCGTGTTGTCACAGATACAGGATGGAAAGGAATGAGTGATTGTTTACGCGAGCCAGTCCCTCCACGACTCAGAATGAAACCCAGATAACTACAGGTCTTTCAAGCTGGAATTGCTGGCATTAGTGTGAGCAATGACTGAGAAGTTTGCCGAATATCTGGCAGCGTCCGAAGTCTTGGTACGCACCGATAACAATCCTCTAGCCCACCTGGTGAATGCAAAATTGGGGGCCTTAAAGCAAAGATGGGTGGCCCGCATGGCGAAATACCAATACAAGATTGCATATCGAAAAGGATCCGAAAATACACGTGCTGATGCTCTGTTCAGAGTAACCCACGAGCGACCTGGACGTGACTGAAACAAAGAGTTGGAGGCAGAAGAGATTTCTGGGTTTCGCAAAATAGTCAGGACTTTGGCTGTGAGGTAGGGACAGATTGGAGAGGCGTCAGGGGAGCGCATGCTGGGATGACCTCGTGATGACTGGGTGCAGCTTCAGCAGGAAGATAGGGAACTCGCTCAGTTGAGGCAGTGGGTGGCCTTGAAATGATTCCCCAGCCGAAGTGAGAGAGACACCCTGTCCCCGGGAACGCTGCAGATTCTCAGGCAGTGGGAGAGGCTCCAATTGGAAGACGGCTTGCTGTATCGGAAAGTGCAGTTGGTACGGGAGTTGAGGGTAACCTGGCAAGTGGTACTTCCAGAAAAGTTGATCAGTGAGGTGGCCACGGAAGCTCATGAGCAAGGGGTTCACTTTGGCCCGGAGAAGACATTCCAGTGGTTGCAGAAGTTGGTCTATCATCCCCGATTGAAGACTTAAGTGGACGAGGCCTGTCAGCAATGCCGAAGCTGTGAATTAGCCAAACCTCTGGAACAGAGGGCCCCTATGCAGACCATCATGACTTCTGCCCCCTTACAGTTGCTGATGATCGACTACTTGACCATGGGTCCTGCTCATCTCAGATGCGAACATTGTCTGGTGATGACCAACCACTTTACCAAATTCGCTGTGGTGACTCCGACACTGGATCATACTGATGAGTCAGCTGCACGGGCTATCTGTCAGGACTTCATCCGGGTGTACGGTTGTCTGAAAAGGATCCATTCTGATCAAGGTGCTTGCTTCCAAAGTCGAGTGATGGAAGAGCTCCACCGCCTGTATCAGATTGAGAAATCCAGGACGACGCCCTATCATCCACAGGGCAATGGAGCCTGCGAGCGTTTCAACCAAAAGCTGATTCAAATGTTGAGAATGTTAGAGGAAGACAGGCCTGAATATGTGGCTGAACTGGTCTGGGTATACAAGAAACGAGTGCACAGTACAACCAAATGCACGCTGTATACCCTGCTGTTCATGCAAAAAGGGCGAGAGATTACCGAGTTAGAGTTGGATCCAGAAGAAGACTACCCACACACGGGAATGTCTACTTGGGTCCGTGAACATCGACACCATTTTCAGACTCTACATCGGCTGGTGCAGACTAAGTTTCGGGAACTTGAGCATCGTGAGATGACGCCCCTTCGATAGACAGCTCTCAAGGCCAGAGACCGAGTATTGTTCTGAGACAAGCGACCTCGAGGCAACTTAGCGCATCGGTTGGAAAACACTCCGTATTGGGTGAAATGCTGAATTGGATCCATTGGTCCCATCTATGAAGTTCAACCTGAAGGGGAGGAAGAGGCACCGACTCGAATAGTCCTCCGAAGTATGTTGCGTCCTTGTTTGTTGCGAGATCCCGAAGGAGAAGAAAAGAGCGCCCAGTGTCCCTGAAATGGTCATTCCCCTTGCCTTGTCCTCTGACATGGACGGCTCATTGCCCGCCAGTCCAGGAGAAGTGCGAGGGCCTGAAACTCCGGAGATGGCTGCGTCATTGAACTCGGACGTGCCCCAGTCCTCGACCACTCAACCTGGCTTACGCCGCACTGAGTGAACGACAGCTGGAATACCTCCCAATCTTTATGAACAAGACCAATTTATTTGCCAGCGAATCATTCAGGAGATGGAGGAGTGTCAACGTCTACTGCAGGAACGCTCGCCCGTGGAATGGAGAAGTGGAGTGTAAGGAGGAAGACTGGGCTGTGGGTACCTGTACCGAGCCGGGTCCGGAACTGTTGAGGCTGCGTCCAATGTTGCCTGGGGGAAGAAATAGGGGACCGGATGGACCCATTAACCCAGGAAGAAAGGGCGTGTCAAAAGCAAAAGCACGCACAGCTTCAGTTAGTTTCTCGCTGGGCGAGTCAGAGGTAGACGGTGTGCATGTGCAGCGTGCTCAGCCTGTTGGAATGCTGAGTTGAGGCAGACTGCAGCTGATATCCCACCGGCACGGAATCGGGACTGTGAGCAGAGACAGGCCTGTGGGCTCTGATTAGCTTAGAGCCGAGCTCATTCATAAAGGCGTTGGCTGCGTAGAGGACCTGGCGCTGTAGTCCCCATTGCTGATTAGTGTACCTGAGGCTGCACATGATACCGGGGCTTCGGCTGAGTCTGTGAATTTGCCTGCATGAGATAATGGACTAGGGGCCCAATGGGTGAGACCAGAGACCGCCAGTTGCCACCAGAAGCAAGAAGATCAGGAGCTGAGGATCCCCACAGGAGGACACTTCACCGACCGCTTCCAAGACTATAACCCCCACCGGATCATCCGTGGCTGAGGAAAGCATGGACACGATAAGTTTGCTGCATGAACTGTTGCTAGTTTTAGCATTCTCCTTTGTATATCCCCAGTTTTACTGTTTCTCCTTGCGAGGAGTATCTTTACTGTTAATTAAATTGTTAACCCTTGCTCTGCCTTCCTAGCGTCACTGCATCCCGCAACCTGCTTTCATTCCTAAACAGTGTAAGTTCCCCACAAGTGACACCATTTTATAAATTAGATCCCACCATGGAACTTATCTAGATGTATGGTCAGCACCTTGAAACCCCAGGTGCGTTATAGAAAAGTATAACATTAAGCTGCAAAAATAAAAAAAATCACATTTTTCCCATAAAAATGTTGTTTTAGCCCCAATTTTTTATTTTCACAAGGGTAACAGGAGAAATTGCACCATACAAATTGCTGTGCAATTTCTCTTGAGTACGTCAATGCCCCATATGTGCAGTAAAACAACTGTTTGGTCGCATGGGAGAGTTTGGAAGTGAAAGAGCACCATTTGTCTTTTTGAATGCAAAATTTGAACACAAAATTTGCTGGAAATATTAATGAACACCATGTCCCATTTGGAGAGCACCTGATGTGCCTAAACAGTTGAAACCCCCCACAAATGACCCCATTTTGGAAACTAGACCCCTCAAGGAATGTATCTATATGTGTGGTGAACACCTTGAACTTCACAGAAGTTTATAATGTTAAGCTGTGAAAATAAAAAAAATCACATTTTTCCCACAAAAAAAGTTATTTTAGCCCCATATTTTTTATTATCACAAGAATAACAGGGGAAATTGTACCATACAGATTGTTCTGCAATTTCTCCTGAGTGTGCTGATACCTCATATGTGGGGGAAACAACTGTGTGCACAGCAGGGTTTAGAAAGGAAGGAGTGAAGTTTTGGAATGCAGACTTGGAATGCAGATGGAATTGTGTGCGGGTGTCATTTAGTGCTTGCAGAGCCCTTGGTGTGCCTAGGAAAACTCCCACAAGTTACCTCCTTTTTGGAAAGCAGACTTCTCAAGGAATTCCCCCATATGTGGTTGAAAACTACTTTTGAAGCACAGTGCAAAGCTCTGAAGGGAAGAAACGCCATATTGGAGTTCAGATTTTGCTTGTATGGTTTGAGGGTGTCTTGTCACATTAGCAGAGCCCCTGAGGTGCCAAAACAGAAGAAAACCCCTCATAATTGACCTGGTTGTTGTAAAAATTTCTCCTGAGTGCACCAACACCCTACATGTAAACGGGAAATACTTTTCAGGCACGTGCGCCATATTATAGTGTATATTTTACTGTTATGGTTTGCTGCTGCCATAGCGAACTAGGAGAGCCTCTGAGCTGCTATAACAGCAGAACTTCTCATAAGTGACCCCATTTATCAAACTACATAATTGGATGAATTAATCTAGGGTTGCAGTGATTATATTGACACCACAGGTGTGTCACAGAATTTTATACGATTGGGCAATGAAGAAAAAATAATTACATTTTTAACACCAAAATCTTGTTTTAGACCCAGACTTTACATTTTTACAAGGCGAAATGCGTAAAAATGGAACAAAAACTTGTCCCACATTTTCTGTTGAGTGTAGAAATACCCATATATGGCTGTACATTACGTACATTACGTACATACGGCGAGACTTGCGATGGATGGAGCGCTATTTGCCTCCTGTAGCACAAATTTTCCTAGAATAGTTTGCAAGCTCCATATACAGAGCCCTTAAGATCAGAATCCCCCTCAAGTGATCCCATTTTGGAAATTATACCTCTTTTGAAATTTATCAACAGATTAAGTGATGATTTTTGACTCCATGGGTGTTTTTCAGCAACAAGAAGGAGTGGTTGTAACTGAGTAAATTGCAAACTGCCATTGTAGTGACCAGTAAGTTCTAGTGACCAGTACGTTGTAGAGACCAGTACATTGTAGTGACTAGTACGTTATGTCCATGCTCATGCTTCCGGAGACACGCATCAGTAAATTAGACTGTCTCTCATCACTACAGAATTTCCAAACATGTTA
The DNA here is from genome assembly GCA_009801035.1 of Oophaga pumilio. Taxonomy (NCBI): domain Eukaryota; kingdom Metazoa; phylum Chordata; class Amphibia; order Anura; family Dendrobatidae; genus Oophaga; species Oophaga pumilio. The sequence continues at coordinate 47,040 of VIAB01019149.1, read as the reverse complement.
AGCTAAGTGGGGTTTATGCACACTGGTGCGCAGAAGGAATGAGGGCATTTGGATTTGGGAGCACAGCGTTTGCTGGGTTTATTTTGGGGTGCAAAGAGCCATAGCACTTTTGTAGAGCCCCCTATATTTCCATTGACATGTGACTGACTTGAAAGGGGACTTGTTATTTTTGTGGATTGAGTTGAAGCTCTTATTGGGAATAGTTTCACAGTTTAACATTTGGGATCACATTTATTAGGCGCTCTATGCTGAGCACTTACTTTTGGGTTTCCATTTAAGGCCAGAGACACATTAGCGATTTTAAAATCAGTAAGATTTTGTTCCTGCAAAGTTGAATGAGTGTCATTCAAGTGTCATGCGTTTTTCATGCAAGTACAATCTGATTTTTAACACCTACCAAACAATTTACTGTACATCTGATTGCAATGCAAATGCGATCCGATTGCAATGTGATTTTATCATGAGCTTTTACAGAGAGCAATTCTCTATGTAATATATACATATAGTTTTCCAAGGAAATATTCTTCAAGATATATATATATATATGTGCTTATAGCCTGGGAAGGGGTAATACCCATGGAGGATTGCAGGCTATTAATATCAGCTCACAGCTATATACTTAGCCTTTACTAGTTATTAAAGTGGGGACACCCCAAAAAAAAGACGTAGGGTCCCCCTATAATTAATAACCAGCAAAGGCTTAGCAGACTGATATTAATAGCCTAGAAAGGGGCCATGGATATTGGCCAATCACAGGCTAAAAACATCAGCTGTCAGCCGTCCCAGAAAAGGCGCATCTATAAGATTGGGATGTGGAAATATAACATTTTAGTGTAAAATGTAACTTACTTTATTAGCTGCAAATGTGTCAGTTACACAAGGGTTAATAGATGAAATTAGAGCCCACAATTTATTGTGAAATTTCTCCCGAACACGATCATTCCCTATATGTCATCAGAAACTACTGTTTTGTTTAAATTTTTTTGTGTCAATATGTTGTAAAAGCGACATTTTTGCCTTTTTTTTACTCTTTTACATATTTTACTTAATTTTCCTTTACTTTTTTTACTTAGTCTCAGTGTGGGGCATGGGTAGTTTTATTTTGAATGCTGGTCTCATATATTGCAATACTAGCGCACTTCTGGGCATGAGACCTGTCCGTTCTACACTGACTCTGCCTATTACAGCAGGCATATAGAAGGGTCTAACATGCCACTGCATCCTGGGATCATCAAATGACCTTAAGGTGCCATGGCAACCATCGTCACCCATGATTTCAACCACTTAGATGTGTTTTTTTCAATTGAAAGGGGCGTTAAAGGGGTTACTCGACTCCGATCGGTTCGAAAACTGATCTGGGCCAATGCCGCAGGGTGCCAGCTGTCATATACAGCGATCACTGGTGAAATATTTGCATGCTTGAGGGAATTATACACCGTAAAATAGCTGCGCTGAAGATTAAGGCCGCTTAGCGGCCATTATAAAAAGGCATATATGGGGTCGTTAAGGGGTTAGGGATTCATTTTCAAAGTTCAGTTTGTATTTTTACATGCCCATCTATTATGCCAAGTCTGCTTTTTTTGTGTATATGTGTGTTTCTTCAGATACTTTGCTATACCATGCCTGAAGAAGAGACGCAAGTAGTCTAGAAAGCTTGCTTTGTAACATCACTTATTTTATTATTGTTAGTCTTTAAAAGGTATCATAACTAGAGCTGAGCGAACTTGTTCGGAAAATGTTCACCAATCTCAAATTTGGCACAAATGTAGCACATTTGGATTCGTGTTTGGACAAACGAGCATTTTTACTAAAAATCTTTAAATTTGGCCAAAGTTTGTTACATGATCACTTTTCCACTACTACTTTATTTATGACTTTGGCAATGATAGTGGTGCTGGATGATGAGCGGGGGAGATGTGTTTGATGAGGGGGGGAGAAGTTAGAGGAGCGGCAGACTGTTTTTTTCCAATAACTTTATGCGTGGAGATTCCGGAAGCCAATATGGGCACAGAAACCATCCAGAACATCCAGAAACAAGGGCTGGTGTCATTGACTGCCAAAGTCAGATGTTCCTCTCCATATAAAAAGTGGATATGTTGTTTTGGTGCCATTTTATCAGTGTAACAGAACAGAGAGGCTGCTCCTCCTCCTGCTACTGGCTAGTCAGAAAATTATCCAGGCGGTTGTTTGTCAGTCAGCTAGTTCAGATACATAGGATCCTGTGTGGCTGTGAAATCGATCTTCCAGCAGATCAATTGTTTTTGCCCACCAGAGACACCAGGGCACATATCAGCATATAACTCTTTTGTGCTGCTAATATTGTGCTTGAGCAAGGAGTCCTCATTTGAGACTCTAAATTTGTCCTAATACCGTGCTCCAGAAATCAGGAGACATTTCATTCTCTAATATTTTGGGTTAGGCAGCAGTTCACATTTGAAAATATAAATACTTGTGCTAATATCGTGGTCCTGAAACAAGTCCAAATTTCTGCAGAAATATATTTTGGTCTGGTAATATTTTGGGCTAAGCAGGAGTCCACATTTGAAAATATAAATTCTTTGTGCTAATACCGTGGTCCTGAAACAAGGGCACATTTCAGTATAAAAATATTTAATGATAATAATTTTTCTCCACCCAGGAGTCCACATTTCTGTATCTAAATTGTTTGCACTAATAGCGTGCTCCAGAAAGCAGGCTACATTTCAGTATATAAATCTTTTGTGCTAATTGTGTGGTCCAGCCAGCAGGCCACATTTTAGCATGGGATAGGGCCTGGGACAGGGCTTGGGCCAGCATTTCTAGCTTAATCATTAATCAGTAACAGATCTGAGAGCCCTGCCAAATTCAGGCAAGACACATGAAGGAGACCCAACTGGGAGTCCAAACTTTTCCAAAAATTAAGGGCAGACACCACTAAAGTGGCATAAATTTATTTATGTTACTCACTTATATAGTGGGCTGGAATTAATTCCACAGTGCTTTACAGACATTATCAATATCCCCAGAGTAGAAATAGTATAATGGGGCTCTGACCCCACTTCCACTACAAGCAGACTTCCAGATGGAGACCAAACTTGGAGTCTCCACATTTCATAAAATTGTTAGTAACATCAGTAGCAGCAACAACAGGAGGCACAAAAGCCATGACAAAGGTGATACAGACTGCAAAAACGTGTGATCAATGCAGCACACTAAAAATGACACCATCGCCAAGTCTGCCCAGTCTGCGACTGGGATGCTAAAGTCATTGGAGATTCATGACTTGTTCATCTTGATTAAAGTTAGGCAGTCTACACTTGCAGGGGACAGCTGGATGTGCTTATTCATCAGAACACCACCAACAGCGCAGAAGACAAGTTCTGAGAGAACTCTGGCTTCCGGGCATGACAAAACCTCCAAAGAGTGACAGGCGAGCTCAAGCCACTCTTCCATTTTTGAACACCAAAATGTAAAAGGGTCCAAACCGACCCTGATGGCATTAATATTGAGCTTGAGATACTCCTGCACCATCCTCTCAAGTCATTCACTACGTCTCAGACTTGCATTCTGTTTTGCTGGTGCATGGGCTGGTCTAAAAAATACTGTATATAGAACGACTCACAGAAATTGTTTTTTTACTTTTCTGAATTACATAATGCCATTAATTACACAGCACTTCACACACGTGTTCAGCACTGTCCCCATTGGGGCTCACAATCTAACTTTCCCATCTTTGGAGTGTGGGAGGAAACTGGACTATCAAGAGGAAACCCACGCAAACACAGGGAGAACATACAAACTCCTTGCAGGTGTTTTCCTTGATGGGGTTGATTAAGCCACCGTGCTGCCTCTGCTACTTACACTGCTGATAATGTTTTTGCGCTGACGACTCAACGTTCCCAGGGTTGGAAGTCTATAAGTGCAATGTACACTGTGTACCTCTCTTTGGAAAAACCACTCTTAAGATTGTGAGTCGCCCACCAGGGCCGTGGGGTACCCAGCACCGAGCCCGTCGTTTGCTAAGGGGGATGTCACGGTAGCTGCAGCTCGGTCTGTGGCCCTGGGACTCACCAAAAAGGGGGGTTGTATTTACAGGGGATAATTTCAATTGAATCGTGATGCCACCTGTGGTGTCTGGTGAGGCTCACCAGCACTGCAGCAGTCCACTGAAGCCGATGTTATGGCAGCTAGATGGAATCGCTCCCCACAGGTGGAGCGGGCCGTCAGGGCAGCGTATGCAGGACGGAGGGGGATCCGGCAGGATAGGAACAATAAAGGGGAACACACAAGTCACTTCAGTACCTTTACTGGAGTTAGTGCACTGTAGGGTGAAGGGTGCACATCCAGATTCTCCCCAGTGAGCAGGTATAGGGCCTCCTGTTTCTTGCCTCTCTGTAATCAGTTTCCGACCTGCCTGTAGCTAGGCCTGAGTTTGTCTCTATCCTACACCCGGCTGACCTTGTGGTAGGGCCTTCTCTTGGAGTACACTTTCCCTGCTTGCTTTTCCTTGCTTGCTGGAACTCCGTGTCCCCTGGCTCTGTTACGTATCAGCTCTGCAGTGCTCCTGAGATCTGTAGTCCTCAGAATTCCGGTTGTCTCCTACTGGGTCGTGGAGATCCCTGTAGGCTCGGACCCGGCGTCCAGTATATACTTGCTGGGGTGAGTTGGTAAGGCTATTCTGCCCCTTTACTACTCTCTCCTCTTGCCTTCGGCCTACTCTGGCCCTCACTAGGCTATACACACTGGCAGTTGGTGGGCTGCCTCTTCTGCTGCTCTCTAGAGCGTCGGCACGCTCCTAGCTCTTTAGTCTGATCTGCTAGACTCACTCTGCTCTGCAGACTCTCTCTGCTCTGAACTGCAGACTGACTGACTGACTTCCTGCCTTCACCCTCTTTTATATCCCAATCAGGGCTCCCTCTGGTGGACTGAGGAAGGGTGAAGGTGTGTGTATGTGATGAGACCTCTAGTGGACGAATCCTTCATGCACCCTTACAGGATATGTGAAACCGAGTGCAGCTGGGCTCCACAATTGTCTACAAGTGTGTCTCAATACTCCAGCATGCGCGCGTCTGTTTTAAGGAAGTGAAGCATCTGTCAAAATTTACTCTTGCACCGTGGATCTAACAAAGTGGCAATCAATTAGACTGCACTATTTCTAATCTTAACAATACCGCCAATAATCATGTTGCACCCGCCTGTGCGACGACAGTCCAAAATGTAGAGATATTTTTATCGCTTCAGAATCCTCCTCTGCTTCCTCCTCTTCCTCTGGGACCACCACCTCCTCTAACAGACTATTCAAATTGTGCTCCAGTATGTAGATGACCGGTATAGTGATGCTGATGATGGCAACGTCAGTGCTAACCATCTTAGTAGCTATTTTGAAACTGTGCAGAAGGGTCCAAGAGGTCTTTCATCTGTGCCCACTCCGCAAGCGTGATTTGCTACACGTTCGTACTGCATTGGGCCAGACTATGCGACATGTCATACTTTACCAGGGGTCATCGCTGCTACCACAGTTGCTGTAACATGTGCAGAGTGAAATTTCACCCAGTTGGCACAGCGCATATCAACCGGTTACACGGTAACCCGGAATACCTCTGTAGCAATGCAAGTCAATGACACGCAGGGTGTGGACACCAGAAATGAGCATACAGTGACTGTGCTTTCTGCAGCAGTGCATCCAGGCTGGGATAGTGGCGTAGAAATTGCTGTACCACCAGGTTGAGGACATGAGCCATCCAAGGTACGTGTGCGAGGTTGCCACCAGGTTCACACCGTTATTGCACATGGCCTGACTACAGGTTCAGTGTGAAGACAGCCATTGCTCAAACTCAGTATGGATAGCTGTCCACAACTCTTGAGCTGTGTCTCTGCGGTCTCCAAGGCATATTAATTTGAACACTGCCTGATTGCGGTGAGCCATGGCTGCACAGTACGGAAGTGGGGGGGGGATTCTCTCTGCACTGTTGGAAAGTGTGTCTCATCAACGGAGAGGATTTAAGGATGCAGGTGGAGGCCATACAGGAGGTGGAGGCAGAAGCAGTGGAGGAAGTGTTAGATATAGAGGTTTGTCCCACAAGCCTTGGGGATGTCAAGATTTGCTGTCTAGTGACACCTTGGTGTCAAATGTTTTAGTTCATCATCCCTTGGTGTGTAGTCTTTTAGTTCTCCATCCCCTGGTGTGTAGTGGTTTAGTTCTACATGTCCTGTTGTTTAGTGGTTTATTTCTCCAAAACTAGGTGTTAAGTAGTTTATTTATCCATTCCCTGTTGCCTAGTAGTTTAGTTCTTCAGCTTATGGTGTGTAGTGGTTTAGTTCTCCATCCTCAAGCACCCTGCAAGCCTTGGGGATTCCACGACTTGCTGAGCAGCCAGTCACCCAGTGCCCAGTTAGTGACATTTAACGCCACTGACCATGCTTGCTCGCCCAGGTGTCAGTGTGGAAATGCATCCTGTCAGACTTAGATTTTTTAAAGGAACAGGTGATGTAGCACAGGTACATCTTTCTTAGAAAAGTAATGGCCACTGGGCAATTGATACTGGGGGACTGTGACGGCCATCAGCTTTTGGAAACTGTCTGTATTCACCAGGCGGAAAGGCTGCATTTCCGTGGCCCACAGATTGAATCGGCCAACCAATTTGTCAAGGATTTTATGCCTTTATCACAGAGATCACAAGCTGGGAGTCACCAGAACCACCTGCTGTGATCTTTGGAATGAACAGCTCTCAGCTGACCCCTATCTTCCAGACAATTACACGATTGGGTGACGATCAACTGAGGAGGCCGCAGGCTGTTCCCAATAACTAGTTATCGGAAAACTAACAGTGAGCAAACTGCATATACACCTCCGGATTACAATGCAAGGAATATGTGTAAATACCACGGTACAATCACTGCTAACGCCACAATAACCTCACACTACTCGCTGCCACCACCAATCCTTTTTTTTTTTTTAAAATAAATACAGGCCTATTGGACGCCATTCTTCTTCTGAAGTCCACACCATCAGGCTCTTCCATCCCCTCTCCCTTTAGAGTAACGGTCCTATACCGTCCCCTAGGCTCATTCACTCACTTCCATGTCCACTTTTCTGTGTGGTTGATGCACTTCATGTCCTCAGAATTGCCAACCCTTATCCTGGGAGACTTCAACATCTCCATATACAGCCCTACCTCTACAATTGCATCCCAGCTTGTATTTATAACTACTTCTCTTGGCCTCTCACAACTTTCAACCTCTGAGACACACAAAGACTGTAAGGCCAGGATCACACATGCAACGAAAACGTCCGACCCTCGCATGTGAAATCCCAGCTCTGGCGCCGGCACTCGGGAGTGGAGCGAGCGGCTGCATATAAATACATGCAACCGCGCACTCCACTCCCGAGTGCCTGCGCCAGAGCTGGGATTTCACATGTGAGCGTCGGACATTTTCGTCGCATGTGTGATCCCGGCCTAACATTCCTGATCTGGTCTTTGTTCGGCTCTATTCAATCTCCTACCTAAATAACTCACCTCTTCCCCTCTGTACCCCAAGAAATTAGGACTAATCACAACTTACACAGTTTTAGGCGCTCCCTAAAAGCACATCTGTTTAGGGCAGCCTATCACATTCCCTAGTCAAAGTCCTTTTTTATATATAACCCAGTCTCTACTTCTCTGAACATAATTTGCCATAAAACTACAGCGCACCCAAAATCACTACAAATATTGGCTGTTGACTACCTCAGGCAGCCTTTAACTACCCTCCATTTCCTCAAGATGGCTGGACCATCATTGTAAATAAGCTTCGGTACTTTGTGTCACCCCCAACTCATTGTACATTGTAAGCTCTTACCAGCAGGGTCGTCATTATTTCTGCTTTAATTATTGGATTATCATTAACTTTGTAACTTATGACTGTTTTATATGAACTGCTGACTTGTAAAGCACTGCAGAATATGTTTGCCCTATATAAAGGTTATTATTAGTAGTAGATTGTAGATGGTAAAGTTCAAGCTCTTAGCTTTGCCATGTGTAGGAGAAAACAATCTTTTACATGACCACAACTGTGCGAATGAGGGTTGGCTGCTGTGCTGACAGAGGGTGGAGTAGAGTGAACACGACAAACTGCTGTACTGTGAGTGAGGTGCAGGCAGGGATGTGATGTGCACGATGTCTGAGATCGGTCAAAAACAGCAGACATGTCCACTTCTGTAACAGCTGAAGGGCTCACATTCACCATTACTGTAGCGGAGATGAAAGAAGCAGCAGATGTGGTTGATGGGGTGGCCGGTGGTTTGTGAGGCCTGCTAGTCCACATTTTTAGGGCAGTGAGATTTCCAGACTAATACATGTTGACCATAAATGTGCAAAGTCATGCATGTAATAGTCAACTTTTGGGATTTTTTGCCTCCACACAGTCTTTTTTTTATAAAGTTGGGTCATCCTTTGTGGTCTCAATAAAGGGCCAAGCTAGCCAACCCTTGCCACCACTGCGAACTGCAGACCCGCGACCGCTGCTTTCCACAGCCAGAGTTGTGGCTGAGGATGCAGTGCTTGTCGTGGTTGCATCACTCAGTGTCTGTGTGGGAAGCTGAAATGTAACCTACTCATCTTCCTCCTACTCTACCTCCTCTGATGAGCTACTCAGCTGCATGCCTCTGGGGTCACACTAAGTGGGATCTGAAAACCTCATTGTCATCCTCTCAGGTCTCCCACTCCTCACCCTGAGAATCACTCTCCTCCTCTTCCTGCCCTGACAGCACAGAACAGTCCACATGCGTCTCAGATATCTGAGTCTCATAAGGATCACCTGCACACCGGGGGTTAACTTCTGTTGAAGAAGGTCTGGATTCTGCTTGACCCTTTGTCCGGCCCTGGATCCAACTGAAAAAAAATTTGACCATCAGTGCAGATGCCTTTCTCCTCTTCAGTCTGTAAATCTTTGGAGCATACCTCTGAGACCCATGGAACAGAATGTTCAAACAGCTCTGCAGCCTCACCCATTTGTGGTTCACTACAGTCAGTTGGGTGGTTGGAGAGTTGTGACGTGGGGGGAAACAAGGGTAATTAAAGTACCACTTCTGAGGACTGTACTTCTGATGTTAAAGTGAGGGAAGAGGAGGAGAGGCCATTTGATGAAGAGCTTGCCTGTCAAGATCCCGTCTGGGTTGGAGCCGATGTTACTGCAAACACTAGGGGAAGCAGAGGCAGGTAGCGTAGTCAGGTGGCAGCCGGAGGTCGGTACACAGGAAAGGCAGTTCGGTAACAGAGGAGCAGGCAGATAACGTAGTCAGAAGGCAGGCCGAGGTCGGTACACAGGAGAGCAGTGTTTGTAGCAATGGATCAGGCGGGAAGCGTAGTCAGAAGGCAGGCCGAGGTCGGTTCACAGGAGAGCAGTGTTTGTAGCAATGGATCAGGCGGAAAGCGTAGTCAGAAGGCAGGCCGAGGTCGGTTCACAGGAGAGCAGTGTTTGTAGCAATGGATCAGCAGGAGACGCTTGACTAAAGGCTTGGAGCTCAATAATCTCGCAATGACACACCCACAGGGCCAGGTTTATATAGGGTGTGTAATTGGCAATCAGAGGCCAAATCAAGAGAGCACTAGGTGTAGCCAATCAGGAAGAACAGTCAATGGTATCTGGGTTCAGCAAGGAACTTTGCAGCCAGCCGAATAGCTCAGATGGTAGAGCTGCTGGCCAGTGGACAAGAGGTACTGGGTTCGACTCCTGACATTGCCTTACACTGGACCACATGCTCTTTCTGGCCCTCATCTACAAGGTGTACCGCTGTGCGGCTGCCAAAGATAGGGTGTCGAGAAACCCGTTCAGTAACACAAGTTGTCAAAATGCTGCGCAATTACTCACTGCAGCAAAGCAAACCTACTTCTCATCTCTCATATCATACTTGTCTCACAACCCTAAACAGCTATTCAGTACTCTCAATTCTTTCCTCCGTCCACCAGCTCCCCCAACTTCTCCACTCATCTCAGCTGAAGACTTTGCCTCATTCTTCAAGCATAAGACTGACAACATAAGGCAAAGCTTTTGCGTTAAGTCCCCACAGCCCCTCCTCATAAGTGCTCAACTCTCCTCCTCCAAAACCCACTTCTCAACCATCACGGAAGATCAACTTTCCCCTTTACTCTCCAAATCACGTCTCACCATCTATGAACTTGACCCAATCCTGTACCACCTCATTCCAAACCTTACCACAGTCTTAATTGCAACCCTAACCCACCTCAACCTGTCATTAACAAAGAGCACAAGAAATGCCCCAAAATGCAAACACGGAGGACCGTGAAAACAGAAAAAACCTATATAAGAAAAATCCTCCAAATAGTATGTATAAAATATAAATTTTATTAGATAATGCTTAAAAGATTTTTAAAAGGGATGACAATACACACAACAAAAATGAAAGAGATAAACAAACATTGAGCAGGTGGAAAAATTATGTGCAAAAATAATGGTATGTATGTAACACCTTGCAATAATATCCTTGAATAAATAGATAACAGCAACAATGCTTAAAATATACCAGGGAAAATTATACAATGCAAGTGGCTAAAGATTCTAGCACATCACACTGGACATATAAACTGGACTATTATGATCATTGAAGACAGGGAAAAAAAATGTATGTACAAAAATAATAGTATGTATATAACACCTTGTAATAATATCCCTAAATAAATAACAGCAAAATGCTTAAAAAATGTACTAGGAAAAAATACAAGTCACTGAAAATTCTAGCACATCATATTGGACATACAGACTGGGCTATGATCATCTTGAAATAAAGACACCATGTAAATTCTTATAGAATCATAAGGAATAGAAACTGAAAACAATAATGATTAAGGGCCTTTGAGGTAGGTGAATTTCTTTGCACATCATGACCAGTCAATAGATAAACAAAATATAAAGTGCATAACAAAGGTAAAGAATGTACAATAAACTCAGTTAAAAAGTGTCCATAGTTACCCAGGATCCAAACTGCTACAATGTACCCCTTGATGCGCGTTTCGAGAGTCTCTTCCTCAGAAGGGGTGTCTTTAACAAATGCTGTCTTCCCCTCATGCTTCAAATATAGCTCGATCACACCCATTCTCAAGAAGCCCTACCTTTACCCATCCTCTGTGTCTAGCTATCGGCCCATATCACTTCTCCCCGTTGTCTCAACACTACTGGAATGGCATGTCCATTTTGAACTATCCTTCCACCTCTCCTCTTGCTCCCTCTTTGACCGCTTACAATCTTGCTTCCAACTGCACCATTCCACTGAAAGTGCCCTGACAAATATCACCAACGACCTACTAACCTCCATTCCAAGCAACACTACTTTGTCCTCCTACTGGACCTGTCATCTGCCTTCAACATGGAGGATACCCTCTTGCTACAGACTCATCTCGTGGCATCACAGACTTGGCCTGAATTTGGATCTTTTCCTACCTAACAGACCAGACATTCAGTGTTTCCCACTCACACACTACATCCTCATCTCGCCCCCTATCTGTCGGTGTTCCCGAAGGTTCAGTTCTTGGACCCTTCCTCTTCTCCTTCTACAACTTCGACATGAGACAGCTCATAGAGTCTCATGGCTTTCACCAGGGCCGGCTCCAGGTTTTTATGGGCCCCGGGCGAAA
>VIAB01019145.1:0-12520 GCA_009801035.1 Oophaga pumilio | reverse complement strand
GAATTCTGGGATCCGGACACATCTGGACGGAACATGATGTGAAGGCATTACAAGGTAAGTATATATTAGATTATGCAATAATATCAGGGAGGCATCTGATTTTCTACAAATTTATTCTGCAACAGAACAACGACCCCAAACATAAAGCCACTGTCATTAAGAACTTTCTTCATCATAAAAAAAGATAAGTAGTCCAGGAAGTGATGGCATGGCCCCCACAGAGCCTGCCCAGATCTCAACATCATCAAGTCTGTCTGGCATCACATGGAGAAAGATGTGTACAGCCTTCACCCACAGAAGATCTGTGTTTAGTTCTCTAAGATGTTTGCAAGATCATCCCTATTGAGTTCCTTCAAAAACTGTGTGCAAGTGTATCTAGAAGAAAAGATGCTTGGATGTTGTTTTGAAGACAAAGGGTGGTTCATTCACTTTGCATTTTGTTAATTGATAATAGTTTATTTTAACACTACCATTATTGAATGCATTATCACTTTGCAGTATTTTTTCCACAACTGCTAAAAACTTTTATATACAGTATTGTATATGTTGCATGTATTTATGTATGCATCAGTTAAATTTGTCCAATACTTGGACAACTTCATGTCATATCCTACACTTGGCTCCAATAAAATAAAAAGCTTATACTCACCTCCCATGCCGGAGCCGTTCCCGCAGTGTCAGCACTCGCTGTCCCAGTGCAGTTGTTGTGACATGTGTGCCCGGCACCCAATCAGCAATGGTGACACTGTTCCCGCCTTCTGTCAACTTGAACATGAAGAGTAAATCAGGAAACAGCTGCAGCCCTGACTTCCTCTTAATGTTCAATTCCAAAAAACGGCGGGGACAGTGAGGCCAGCGCTGACGTGTCACAACAACCACACAAGAGCCCCAGGATTGCGAGTGCAGACAACGCTGGAACAGTGCCGCCGGCACGGAAGTTACCGTATGTACTCGAGTATAAGCCGAGATTTTCAGCCCATTTTTTAAGGCTGAAAGTGCCCCTCTCAGCACATTGTCATGGTCATTGTCATTGTCCCAGGGGTGGGAGGGGAAGCGCAGGAGCCGGCGGCTGTCAGATCATACCCCCTCCTGGCACGGTCTCTGCACTTCCCTTCTTCTCAGATGGTCTTTGGCGCCGCAGCTGTTCCAGTGTTCAGCGGTCACGTGGTAAGGCTCATTAAAGTAATGAATATGCACACCACTCCACTCCCATAGGCGTGGAGCGCATATTCATTACTTTAATTAGCGGTACCACGTGACCGCTGAACACTGGAAGGAGCTGCCGGCGCTGGAGACCATCAGAGAAGCAAAAAGTGCAGAGAACGTGCCAGGAGGGGGTGAGTATGACGGGGAGTATGGGGGGAGCCATGCGATATTCACCTGTCCCCGTTCCACCGCCGCGTGCTGCTCTGTCTTCCGGCTCTCTGCTGTGACATTCAGGTCAGAGAGCGCGATGACGTGGTTAGTGCGCGCCCTCTGGCTGAACAGTCACTGCACTGCAAAGACCTGGAAGACAGAGCGGCGCACGGCGGTGGAACGGGGACAGGTGAATATCGCAGGTGCCGGGGCCCTAAGCCAGCAACCTTTATGGAGCAGCATATGGGGCATATTATTCTATGGAGCATCTTATGGGGCCATCAACCTTTATGGAGCATTATATGGGCCATATTATTCTATGGAGAATCTTATGGGGCCATCAACCTTTATGGAGCAGCATATGGGGCATATTATTCTATGGAGCATCTTACGGGGCCATCAACCTTCATGGAGCATTATATGGGCCATATTATTCTATGGAGCATCTTATGGGGCCATCAACCTTTATGGAGCAGCATATGGGGCATATTATTTTATGGAGCATCTTATGGGGCCATCAACCTTTATGGAGAAGCATATTGGGGAATATTATTCTATGGAGCATCTTATGGGGCCATCAACCTTTATGGAGCAGCATATGGGGCATATTATTTTATGGAGCATCTTATGGGGCCATCAACCTTTATGGAGAAGCATATGGGGCATATTATTCTATGGAGCATCTTATGGGGCCCATCATGAACTTTATGGAGCATTATATGGGGAGTATTTTGTATGGGGCCCATCATGAACTGTATGGAGCATTATATGGGACTCCTGTTCAATATGGATATTCAAAAACATTTAACCTACTGATGTCTCAGTTAATTTTATTTTTATTGGTATCTATTTTTATTTTTGAAATTTACCAGGAGATGCTTTATTTCCCACCCTAGGCTTATACTCAAGTCAATAAGTTTTCCCAGGTTTTTGTGGCAAAATTAGGGGCCTCGTCTTATACTCGGGTCGGTTTATACTCGAGTATATATGGTAAGTATAAGCTTTTTTTATTCTATCAGGGTCAAGCATTTAGATCAAGAAAGGGTTGTCCTAGTAGCGGACAACCCATTCAAGGAAATTGAATTGTTCTTGAAGCCAGCTTACTACGTTCATATGCAGATGGAATGTGATAAAGGGATATGATATTTCATAAAATCATCATTTTGGCTTACCTGGTTATATTCCCACATATGACTGGACAAGGGTTCATTTTATGCAGATAGTAGATGGCATTTGCTACACCAACCAGAATATTGTAAAGTATATGCCAAGATAGTGGATTTGTCATTTTCTTAAAAAGAAAAAAAAATTGGTCTAGATTATCCAATTACATCAACAGATGTTCTGACTTATCAACTATATAATCGTCTAATTTTGTCTGTCTGTAACGGAAATCCTGTGTCGCTGATTGGTCGCACCCGGCCGGACGCGACCGCCCACCTCTCTGCTCAGCTGCCTCCGGATTGGATGTGGGTGTTGCTGGGAGAGTGGTGTGGGCACGCCCCTTGGATACCCGACCGCGGCCTTAGCAACGTCACAGGGACTGTCACAGAACTTGTGTTAGAGAGCAAATGGAGGGGAAAATGAGCAAATGGAGGAGAAAATAATTATTGCGGCGTGATGGTAAGATGCATGTGGGCGGCAGTGGGTGCTGGTGCCAGCCCTGCATAGTTCACTCATGTTTACTAAACAAGTTCTGTCAGTCACAGTGTGATGTAGTTCAGTTAAGTTTACTAGACAAGTTCTCTCAGTCACAGTGCGACATAGTTCACTCACGTTTACTGAACACGTTCTGTCAGTCACAGTGTGATGTACTTCTGTCACGTTTACTGAATACTTTCATAATGTATATATTTTATCCGGAAAATCCTGTGCATTCATTGCATTATTCTTAAATCTTCATAAATAAACTACATACATATTCTAGAATACCCAATGCGTTAGAATCGGGCCACCATCTAGTCTGTTATAATTGTCCTAAAAGACAACCTTTCTACTTTCTATAATGGGGCTGTCTTTCAGATATCTGTTTACACGCCACAATCATTGTATTTGGCACACGCTTTATAAAGTGGGGAGACCTTGGCCAAGAGGGGTTATGACTATGCGAGCCTCTCAAATTCATTATAATTCCTTAGTTGATGACTGACATCCATTTCTCATGGTGACACATGAGGTAACATGAGCACACTTCATTAAGACTGAAACGTAATGAATCAGAATCAATATCTATTTTTCATGGCTAATTTATAGGTACAGTGTTTCAGACAACTGTCATATTCTCGCTGCCATGGTTTTTCTCAAATTGACTGAAAACTGTACTTTGGAACTACCCTATAAAAAAATGACAAAACTCACAGCATAATGTAGTTTACGAAAGAGCGATCCATTGATCATATTTGGGTAGACCAAACATGTTATTCCTCCCATTGTTACACATCCAATCAATTTTATAATATTCTCGTGTTGAAATCTAATTAAAAAAAAAAACTTAATTAAAAATAACATTTTAATGGCAACACTGGGATTTAGATATGGCTTGTAATTGGCTGGTAATTATGGAGTTATAACAATGTGGGGCTGAATGGTAATCAATGAGTAAAGATCTACAATATACAGAATATCAATATTTTTTTTACTGTTAATTAAAACATTTATTTAGTACAGCTAAATCTGGGATATTGTAATGTCAGAAGGTAAGAGCTTTAAAAAAAAAATAAAATTAAATAATTACTCTGATGTGGATTTTCAGGTCATTAGGTGGAACTAGTGAAGTTAAAAAGTTCCATCAAGATTCTATTACTCAGCCGTGAATTTGGCATCATTTCTCTTTCAATGAGGCTACATGAATTATTTCTCTGTTACTTATAAAAAATATTGATCATAACATCTGTTGACAGATCCTATCAATTTGCATGCAACACGTAATACCATTGCATCAGAATGCATCGCTTTACATTCATTTTGCCTAGATCATTTATTTTTAGGACATTTATTGGATATTTTTTGCTCTGAGATCAATAGGGGACAGTCACTATGATGAAGAATGACCTATTTAATTCCTTCTTCTAGGAATTGTGGAAGGATTGCAGTTTCGCTGATCCAAAGTTTATGGTATAGCTAATGTAATTGACATGTGATCAATGTTCAGTTGTCAAAAAAAGCCCTAAAAATGTCAATCAGGGTAAAAGTTGAAAACACACTCATTCAACTTCTCTACAACTAAGCTACACATATGGCCTGGATCTTCCAATTGCCAAGGACCTGAATTTTCAACTTTTCCAACAAAATAAATGACTTTGAGTTTTGGCAGGCTGAATGCTAAAGATACGTCAATAACATTTTTTCTCACGCTCAAGCATGGAGTTTGCCCAAAAAAATGAAGTCTGCTCTTTCATTTGCATTTTTCTATTATATCAAGTGTTGATGACCTACGTTTGGGATTGCAGAACAGAGTTGCAGAGAGAGAAGCACACAATGGAATAATTCTGCAAGTTAAATTGGTTATGCCTTTTAAGTAGCCCTCCTCATTGTACTTGTAGCCAGCAAGAAGCACATATTCACCATGAAATACAAGAAACAGAATATACTTAACTCCACAATGATTCAATTTGCAATTGTCTCTCTTTTTGGTGGGGGGGTTAAAGCAATTGTAAAAAGTTTGGATTTAATCTAACGGTAAACTCAATTTCAGAATAACAAAGAAATGTAAAGTATGTGTCATGATATTATTCTCTGTGAATACATTTAGGCTCCAAACACGTGGAGTGCTGTGCTTGTTTGTAGCACAAAAAAAAACAACCACAACGAGATTGCAAAGTGTGAATATAGCCTTAAAGAGAACATGATGTGAATAAACACTATTACCTACAGATATGGGGCTAATCCACAGGTTAAAGCCATTCTGAAGCCGTACAGCCACCGCCCTGGCTGGAAATGAACTTTATTCCTTGCAGCAGCCTTGTAATTTTAGTCATAGAGGTGCGGCTTCAGTCAATGCTCAGTGCAAAGTGAAAAGTGACTAGAACCACGGCCAGGCACTGACTGACAGCCGGCTGAGCAGTGTATCAGTACAGAGCCGGCTGTCAGTCAGCGTGGGGGTGGTTACAGCCGACACTCACTATCTACTAAGCGGTGATGGCCCACCCCTATGTCTGAAAACCAGAGGCTGCCGGGAGGAATAAAGTTCATGACCAGCTCTACCCTCTCCTAGTGTATTCTCACCCATCCCTGTAGACTGTGAGCCCTCGCGGGCAGGGTCCTCTCTCCTTCTGTACTTGTGTGTCCCTTGTCCAGCACATGTTTATTGTACCTGTCTATATTTTTCCCCTTTTCATATGTAAAGCGCCATGGAATAAATGGCGCTATATAAATGTATAATAATAATAATTTAACTCTGGGTAGCCGGGCTTTCAGTGTGACGGCCACTTGGTTCCAGAACATTATTAAACTGAAGATTACCCTGCAGGTTAATAGCGTTTTTTCAAATGACAGGTTTCCTTTAAGGTTTTTTTTTTAACACAACCTAGTATTTTGGGGAATTAATAAATATTAATTTCCTAATACAGTGTTATTATTGAAATGACAAACATGGATTAAAGAAAATAATAATCAAAAAATTAAAAAAGGTTACACTTATACTAAGGATTATGCTATAAAATACTTACCTAGGCAAACTTTTCCATTTTGACATAAAATGGGACGATGCTTTCTGATCTACTTTTTGATTCTTCTGCAAGAGCAGAAAATAAATACCATTATTGATCTATTTTTAAATAAAAGATATGATATAGTTATTAATACGACAAGTACCATCATATTGGGATTGAGATTGAGCATTGGTCATTGGACAATCATACTGTTCTCGACAAAGTTCTGACTTTACTTATGTGCTGATACATTGCATTACTAACAGACCATTATTGAGAGCGTGAGGTGCTCTCAAAGAAGATTTGTTCTGTCTTTCTGTATAGGTAAGTGTCTGAATATCAAATCCATTGGGCCATTAGCTTAGATCTCCACCAAGTCCTGAATCTATGAAGGCCAAGCTCTTCCAGCACTGCCCTCATAATCTCAACACAGACGATTTCTGACACTACAATGTAGGTTCACAGCCTACAGATCAATAAAAATAATGCTGTGCCTAACATTTCCAGTAACTGAAATCTGAGCCAGGCCACTATTTCAAGCTGTAGCCCACCAATTTTGGAAATCACAAATTCTGATTTGTCAGCAATACATGAATCAGACCAGCTCAGTTATTGCTGCAGCATTTCAGAGAAAAAATATACTTTTGAAATGACAGCTGTGGACAATGCAACTAAGATGACTAGTCCTATAGATAGGTCCCAAGAGTCTTCCCCTGTCCTACTCCACAAGACCAACTGGTCTCTTTGCTTGCATCCCCACAATCCCAAAATGGGGGATCAGTAGTGAATTGTTGAATGGAATGATAGCTGCACTAACACAGGACTAGATCACTCATTGTCTATGGAAGTGCCAGAGATAGCCAAACACTATTCTAGGCTATGTTGAATCCTATCTATAGGACAAACAATGTAACAGTGGTGTGCATGTGTGACCATCGCTTCAGTAAAGAAGCATTGCAGAGTCCGATTGTCAGAATTAGTGCTATCCTCAACAATCATCATGTTATCACCTATCTTTTGAACAGATGATAACATGCTGTCACTGGAAAACCCTTTAAAGGCTACATTCCTTCAATGAGTATTTGGTGGGTTTTTGATGTTGGTGATTTCCTGAAACATTTCAGCATCTATTGTGTCACGTGTGTTTTTATTGCGCTTTTGGTATACCTTAATTTTTTTATGAAAAAAAACCCTATAACAATTTAAAATGACCCGAATACAAAATCTGTGAATATTGCATAAGAGTTCACCCCCAGCTAATTGCAGAGTAAGTTAATCAATGAACACGCGCTGCAGTATTGCTCTCCACTAGCTTACACACAAAATGTGACTATTTACTATAAAGTATATTTAGTATAATCTAAGTCAAGCTGTAAACCAACAGAACTAACGTTACATTATAAACCTCACAGATAACTTCCCTGCCATATACATGCATACTATATAGTTCACTGCTGAAAATGAGTCTCCGGGCCACACAGTTCAGCTTAATAAATGTTGGATTTTACCTGTTTAAGCAGCTTTACAATATATAATTCTTTCCTAATTTGTGCCTTGAAAATATCAAAAAAATGACCTTCTCCAATCATGAAATCCTTATGGAAGTTAAGAGTTGCTTCTGTAATCTCTTTAAAACTCATACATGATACGGCATTTATCTCTACGGAAAGATGAAGGCATAAAATATTGTTTCCCATCATGAGTTAATTATATTATTGTCGAATTGGTATAATGATTGGTCAGAAAATACAGGGAGTTCGGAAAGTATTCAAACCCCTTTCAATTTTTCACTCTTTGTTTCATTGCAGCCATTTGGTAAATGCAAAAAAGTACATTTTTTGCTCATTAATGTACAATCTGCACCCCATCTGTACTGAAAAAACAGAAATGTAGACATTTTTACAAATTTATTATAAAAGAAAAACTGAAATATCACATGGTCATAAGTATTCAGACACTTTGCTCAGACACTCGTATTTACATCACATGCTGTCCATTTCCTTGTGATCCTTCTTGAGATGGTTCTACTCCTTCATTGGAGTCCAGCTGTGTTTAATTAAACTGATAGGACTTGATTTGGAAAGGCAACCACCTGTCTATATAAGACCTCACAGCTCACAGTGAATGTCAGACCAAATGAGAATCATGAGGTCAAAGGAACTGGCCAAGGAGCTCAGAGACAGAATTGTGGCAAGGTACACATCTGGCCAAGGTTACAAAAGAATTTCTGCAGTACTCAAGGTTCCTAAGAGCACAGTGGCCTCCATAATCCTTAAATGGAAGAAGTTTGGGACCACCAGAAGTCTTCCTAGACCTGGCCGTCCAGCCAATCTGAGCAATCGTGGGAGAAGAGCCTTGGTGAGAGAGGTAAAGAAGAACCCCAAGATCATTGTGGCTGAGCTCCACAGATGCAGTAGGGAGATGGGAGAAAGTTCCACAAAGTCAACTATCACTGCAGCCCTCCAACAGTCGAGCCTTTATGGCAGAGTGGCCCAATGGAAGCCTCTCTTCAGTGCAAGACATATAAAATCCCGCATAGAGTTTGCTAAAAAAAACACATGACACCCTCCAAACTGCATGGAAACAAGCTGTACGCTATGTAAGATAAAAGTTATCGTTTCAGGAAAATTACAGCAGTCGAAAAAGCAAGAAACTGCAAACTTGTCTATTTTCATGTTGTCTAATAAATAAAGCTATTTAACAACATGAAAATTCACCTTTAACATGTTTTAAGTATTTTAGAATTAAATGCCATGATGAAAGTTTATATACCGTTGAATATGGTAATTGCTCTCCGATGTCCCATTTCCTGAAGAACTTTCAATAAGTCACCAACAGTCTTATTTTTGTGTGCCCAGCTCCAAAGCAGTTCCTTTGTTCTGCTTTTACCTTGTTCAGCACACTTCTCAATTTTACGGAAGTCCATCCAATCTGAAGAGAGGCGCTCAGCTAGAAGAATGATTGTAAAAGTATAGCCAGACTATACCAATAATACAATATAAGCATAAATAGTTGCAATCTTAGCAGTCTGTGAAAGGACAAGACACGATCTACCATTACAGTTATATCAATTGAAATTAACCACTGAAAAGATAAATATATGCATAACTTTACCTAAAGGATTATCTACCATATAAATTAAATTAATGGAGGTGTCTCATGAATAATATACCAACACTATATGCAACAGCACTCTGCAATTAATGAATGCATGAATTCCACTATAGCTATACAGGAAAAAAGAGAGGTAATTATGGTAGTTAAGATTCTCTGATTAGAAAATCAATAAACCATCCACCAGTGACGAGGTGATCTCATGGATGGACCCTAATTCTACTGATTCACCTCTACGTGCCTAACCAGATCAGAAATGAACCACGGAAGAGAGAGAATCCAGTATAGCCCTAGTTAAAACCTGTCTGAAGAAGATGGGTGGGTAAGAGTGCATGGCCCAAGAGGGCAGTCACAATCCTTAATGCACAAAACAGAAAAATGTAGGATAAGGCCATCACTCCTCTATTAAATTAATGTGCAGGTGCATGTATGCTATGGCCAATGTACATACATACATACTGTGTACTAATAACCGCATTAGTGACTCCATGAATACTACTATTGATCATCGACCAGAGACAAGGTAACCGCATGGTTGGTCACTAACTCTAGTCACTCACTTCTCTATTAGACCACCAATCTCTCCAGTTTATCTGATTATGTTCTTTTGCATAATGATTGCATAATGAACAGTAGCATGTAAACATTTGGGCACCCCTGTTCTGGTCAACAGTTGAGCAAGTTGAAGATGAAATGATCTTTATAAGGCCTAAAGTTAAAGATAACACATTTCCTTTGTATTTTAGGCAAACCTTTTTTTTCATCTTTTACATTTTAAAAATACAAAAAGGAAAATGGGCCAATGCAAAAGTTTGGGCACCCTTTATGGTTAGTACCTAGTAGCACCCACCTTTAAAAATATCATATTTGTAAACACTTTTTGTAGCCAGCCAAGAGTCTTTCAATTCTTGTTTGAGGGATTTTCATCCATTCGTCTTTGCAAAATTCTTACAGTTCTGTGAGATTCCTGGGTCGTAGCATGCACTGCTATTTTGAGTTCTAGCCACAGATTTTCAATGATGTTCAGATCAGTGGACTATGAGGGCCATTGTAAAACCTTCAGCTTGCATGGTTTGAGGCAGTCTGTTGTGGATTTTGACGTGTGTTTAGGATCATTATCCATTTGTAGAAGTCCTTCTCTTTTCAACTTGTTTTTTTTTACAGATGGTGTTATGTTTGCATCAAGAATTTGTTGAAATTTAATGGAATAACTTCTTCCCTCCACCCGATAAACCCCAAACCATGATTGATCCACTCCCATGCTTAGTGGTTGGCAAGATGTTCTTTTCCTGAAATACTGTGCCCTTCTTTTTTCCACACATACCTTTGATCATTGTGGCCAAAGAGTTCGATTTATAAATCTGATAACAGGCTAATTAAGGTCTGAAACCTTGGTCAAAGTTCTCTAAGCACACAAATTTCCAAGGGTGCACAAACTTTTGCATCAACCCATTTTTCTTTTGTAATTTTTAAAATGTTTTTTTTTTGGTCTAAAATACAAAGGAAATCTTTGTCATCTTTAATTTTAGGCCTTTTATAGATCATTTAATCTAACTGATCACAATTACAGTAATTTTGACCAAGGGTGCCCAAACTTTTACATGCCACTGTATATGGGTCACGTCTTATGTGTTCCTGCACAATTAATGTTATACTATAGGAGTGCAATTCCTGACAGTGGCATTTAATGCGTGCAAACCAGGGAGGGCAAATTCTGTTCCACATGCCCATAGGCGCCGCAATTGCAAGTATTCAATGGTTTGCTAATGCAGCTATGGGTCTGCTGAAAACTCTCATGCCTGTCATTATGATACTACTTTGAACATTAGCCCATGTCCATTTATCACAGGAGACTGTGATCTTCCTATATACGCTAATACTATGGTATTGCAGTACATAGAGTGAGCTATCGGAAGTTTTTAGGTTCAAAAGGACTAAAAAATAAAGTTTTAGGTATATAGAAAATATTTAAAAAATTAAATAGAAATTTGAGACACTCTCACTTTCCCCCCATTAAAAATAAACAATAAAAATAAACATATTTGATATTACTATGTCCACAAAAGTTCAATTTATCAAGATATAAAATTAACCCAATCTGTAAATGCCGTAAAGAGAAAAAAAAATCGAAACTCATAAATTGTGTTTCTTTTGGTCGTAAAAAAAAATGCAATAAGGAGCAAGTCTGAAAAATTAAAATGGCAACAACAGCAATTTTTTTTCTGTTCCGAATTTTCTTTCACAACGTAAATAAAAAAAACCACACTATACATATTTAGTATCATCGTAATTGTAGTGACCTGGAGAATCATGCTGCAATGTCATTATTACTGTTCATAGCTTGAATACCACCTGCTCTTTGTCCGACACAAGCATTGCAGGCATCAGAAAAGCTGTTGTTTTTTTTTGCTTTTTTTTTAGCTTTTCTTAAAAACTACACAGCATAACGAGTATAATGACAATGTTTATAACATTTAACAATTCCATGAATGAGGAATAGGAGACAGACAGATAATTATCTGGTATTTTAGACTTACCTAAACCTTTCCATCCTAAATCTCCATCACTGCAGTCCATGAGTTCACAGAAATGTTCCATAATTATAGGAGGAACTTCAAAAAGAGAGGTATTTAGCCCGAGTGACGGCTCCGCCATTGTATAAGTATACTGATCATCAAATCATGAACTGTGCTAACTTCTTATGGCTTGAGCTGAAATACATAGATATAATGCTGGAATTTCCCAGTCCCCACCCCACAGCTGAATGGTTAGCTAAGCAAGGAAATCCTGCAGTTGCACAAGTTCTGTGTGTTCAGAGCTCATAAAACAGCTACAATCCTCTGGTGGCATTTCTTACACCTTGAGGGTATTCTCAATTTCTCACTATTCCAGATATTGTGAATGCTGGGATCAGCACTTGGAAAGGGCAGCGATCCAAAAGAAAAACACATCAGATGCAGCCTTTAAACGCTATGTGCACCCGGGGACACTGTTATTTTCTTGTACTGAGGCTATTTTATCATCTACATGAATTGTGCTGTTCAGGTCTAAATATGTCAATCTGCTGTGAATACAGAATCTATCTTTAGACGCAAGATACGTCTCCACCCCTGTGCCCACCTACCCATATGTGCAAAATATCAGTCTACAAAATAAAAGAACATCTAATAGTATCATAAAACATTATTAGGGTATGTGTCCACGCTGTGTACTGGCAGCGCTTTGGACGCAGTTAAAATCCCACTCCGCCCAAAGCGCTGCCCCCTTTTGTACACACGGTGACACCACATGTGTTCATTGAACACATGTGGAATCACCGCATCCTATCCATAGACAGGGTTATTTATCTTGCGGTATCCGCAAGATAAATAGACATGCTGCGGACTGGAAAGACGCACCGC
>VIAB01019144.1:25074-52867 GCA_009801035.1 Oophaga pumilio | reverse complement strand
TGAAAGTAGCAGACAAAGGCAAGACACCAGCTGACTTACAAATGGACCAGGAAGCAACGATTGATCACCGGCGAGGATCATGGGAAGGCAGCTCACTTATATCAGCCCAGTCCAGGTGAGGAAGCTTTGTCATTCAATACAGCTTCAATACCATCAGCAACCACCAGAGGGAGCCTCAGCTCAGAAGTCTTCTGCAGAACGTTCACAAGACCCCCTTATACCTATCCTGGTAGGAATGGATCCCTCATCCTTATCCTGGTAGGAATGGTCCCCCTCATCCCTACCCTGGTATGCAGGGCCCCATCCTTAACCTGGTATGATTGGGCACCATCCCGGTCCTGGTATGCATGCTACCATCCGAAAACAGTAAAAAAAAATTACCCTTACCGCACCTTAAACCGTGCCATCCATATTTTGTCTGTCTGTCCGGCTACAGTACATTATGACAGAGGTGTATCTAGGTTTTCTGGCACCCGGGGCAAGAGTTCAATTTGGCACCCCACCAGCCTCGAGCACATATACGATTGGCACACTTAGTCACGTGCTGGTGACCTGCTTGTCCTAAGTCAATGTTCAGTGAAAAACTGACAGAAGCAGAGTGAAGTGGCCATATGATGACTGCTGGAACCTGCAAGCAGCGCTGAATCCTGACAGTGACGATATTACACTCTGTTATTATTGGCTGCAAGGCTTCATTTTATAATTACAGGGCTTGTCCAGGTTTGAGATGAATGTCTGCAGTCACTAAAGGTGGCTGCAGGCTTCTGAATTCTCACAGTGCATGTACTGCACACTTTTAGGATACTTGCTTACACAATTTGTATTATTCTGGCCACTTTCCAACTAGACGTGTCTGGCCTCGCTCAATTCATTTTCAATGAGTGAGGCCAAGCATGTTTAACCGGCATGTGACTGCATGTATGCAAATCGATGGCAGGAGAAAATCCTGACAGTGTGCAGTGCGCACTGTAAGAATTCGGAAGTCTGCAGTCACATAGAATGACTGCAGACTCATCACAAACTTGGACAACCCCTTTTAATGCTCCTAACATAAATTAGTCAGTATCACAAAAACATTTACATCCACATACCTGATAGATGACGTTGTCTGTGGAGTCATTCCCATTCTTTTCTTCTTCATCTTTTCCAGACACCATGATGAGTTTTCTCATCCACAGCTCATCTCTGCAGACTTCCATCTTTTCAGGTCTTCTGAAGCACATCCCTACATGATGCCATTAAAGATAGCCATGTCATTAATATGCTACTGATTAAAAATATCTGCCCTACATTGAGCCCCAGAATGAATAATTACTCCTCACTATATTGGCTGCACAAAATATGACCTTCACACTATCTGTCTTATGGTACACGCCTTCCACACTGCCCTCTCCATTCCATACTAGGTTCCCCAATAGGATACAGTCTCTATACTATGCCCCCTCACCACACTCCCCCTTCTTGGTATGCTGTGCCCTTACACTGTACCCTCATGCTAACCCCCACAGTCTCTATTCTGTGCCCACTCACACTTTTCTTCCCGTACTGTCTCATTGCACTACTCGCTTTAATAGTCTCCTCACACGTTTCCCCCTCCCTCCTCATACATTAACCCTCTCACTTTCCATACTGCCTCCTCACACATCCCTCCAACTCCCCATACTGTGTCTGCACACATCCCCTGACCCTCGCTCCTGATACTGTGTCTGCACCAATACCTCCACTTACCATACTGTGTCTGCACCCACCCCCCATACATGCTCCGATCTCCTCCCTTCCTCATATCATGTTTTCAAATTTCTCCTGTTCCCCAAATTGTGTCTACACCTGTCCCTTCTTTTCTCCTCAAACTTGTGTCCTCAAATCATCCCCCCATTACACTAAATCTCCCCCAGCCATGTTACACTAAATACGCCATCACAGTAAATCTCCCCCAGGCTCATTACAGTAAATTCCCCCTCCACACACAGTAAATACTCCCACACACAGTAAATAGACCCCCACACAGTAAATACACCCCCACAAATAGTAGTACCCCACACACATAGTAAATACTCCCCACACACAGTAAATACCCCCCCACGTACACAGTAAATACTCCCTCCCCACACACACAGTAAATACCCTTCCAGACAGTTAATACCCCCCACACACAGTAAATACACACCCCACACACTAAATATCTCCCCAGGCAGTAAATACCCACCATGCAGCAAATACCCCCGAGCAGTAGATACACCAAGCCCAATTACACTAAGTACCCCCCTCATCTTCGGTGTCTTTAGTGGAGCATTTACCACCAATGCCTTCCAAGCTGGCGAGTGACGTCAGTAGCGTGATCACATGACCTGATCATGCTTCTGACTTCACTCTGACGAGGCAGTCAGATCTTCAATTGTACTTGCATCTGAAAGATCTCTGGAAGCTGGCGCGCTGCAGCTTCTATGAGCCAGCTTGACAGTCGTTTTAGAGAACTGCCGACTCCCATTCCAGGGTGCGGCAGAATGCAGCCGCTGGGGGAGACACTTCGGACCGCCTCATTTCGCTGCCTTACTGCGCCCCCCCCCCTGCTGGCTTGCCCTGGCTGCACACCCCCCACAGATATGCCTCTATATTATGCAATCCCACATTATAATCCCAGTAGTGAACCAGTGTGACTTTCTCTCCTAAAGGTCTGCCTTTTCATGACATTGCTCAACTGGTCTCAAATACCAATCTTCAGCTATCATTGTACTGATTGCTGAAGAGGATAGTCCTCCATTTTAGCCTCCCTTGCTGTTTTGCTCTGCACCATGATAGCCTTTGAGATTGATAGTGAGAGGTTAATGAAACACGTGCAGCTGGACATCTGGCTCATAGCCTAATGTTGTGCAAACTCATTTTGATAGTTTGGGGATGCATAATGTGATGTGTGGTGCTACCTTTTTGTCATGGAATCAGTGATTCGGCTATTTCACCAACACCAAAGAGTCCCAACAGCCGTTTTCACAATGGGAAAAGTGATGAGAGGGGGACGGTGTATTACTGTAAGTAATAAAAGCAACAGAAAAAATGCAGAGGATGTCCTCTCACTTGGTGGAGGTACAACCCCATAGCAGACATGTCACAAATGTAGATGTCCTCATCCACATGTCTCTCCAACAGACAGGAAATCCCAGTTCCACACCAAGAATTAGGGGGGTAAAAAGATGCTCAGGTGCAAGCAAAACTGACTACAAGGGACAGCAGAGTGTGATGCTCATGTGGAGTAGCTCCTAATGAACATCACACTTTGACAGAAAAACACAATGGAGCAACCATCAGCTCAACTGGTTGAGAAATTTCTGGAATAGGGTGCGGTGCACGGAGACTTCAGGCTGGTTTCCTGAGTAAATGAACCGTGAAGAAAATGGGAAAATCCAGCAACCGCAAAAGTCATAAAACTTCACATTTATTAGTAGATTTAAAACATGAATAATAAAAATAAAAAAACATGATAACGGTTGACGCCTTTCAAGCTACACTAGCTCTTAATCTTGATTTTTCTTTTTCATGTTTTAAATCTACTAATAAATGTGAAGTTTTATGACTTTTGCGGTTGCTGGATTTTCCCATTTTCTTCACGGTTCACACTTTGACACCCATTGCAGTTTTTAATTGCATCTGCACAGCACATCTATTTCTCCACACGACTACAGACCTTATCTTGCTTATGGCTTCTGTGAGCAGCCTGCATGGCATGAATGGCTTGCAGCATCTCAAAACTTTCATCAACTACATCTGGGACTTCCTTGGTCAGCAATTTCAAAGGGAGCTGTCAACAGTGGATCTGAATGATTTGTATTCATTATTCTCAGTGTGCTAACACAATGTGAGCGCTTCATCAACACCTGGGATTCTCTGGCCAGCCTTGATCAATGGGGTGTTGTGAAGCAGATTCTCACACCTTTTAATGAATCAGACAAGGCACCTAGTGGTGTGCACCGCCATTTTTGCCTCACAACAAATCTTTCTCCAACCTATGCTGGAATGAGATTTGTGGCACAGTGAACGCTGCCACTAGTCATGAATTTAACAAGCGGAGGGTGGGCATTTTTTTGTGCAATTTATTGAATTGTTCAAGTTCGCTGACACTTGCAAATTTCAAACAATTCAACTTTTGCTTAATTCAATCATCTCTATCAGCCACACTTTTTTTCACCAAAATGTTTAGCATTTGTAACTTCCAAACATACATTTATAACACTCAGTGTATCACACATGTACAAATACTTTATTCCAAGATCTAAGTCATATATTACATATATATTATCATTTTACTCATTTACATATGATACAAGTTACAGTATTTTTACACAAGGTTTACACAGCAACCACACAGTGGCAATGAATATCAGTGACTTCTATTCATGATAGAAAAAATACCATAAGTCTCTTATTTGTAATACTATAGATGGTAAATTAATAGTTAAAATATATTTTAAGGCAAAATTACAAACAGGAGTGGCAAAAAAGAGAATGCCTCTATCATGTTGCAGTATGTATGGGAGACATAAGCTACTGTTTAAGAAAGTGAAGGCCCAGGCCCACTATACACTAGCATCATTAAAATGGAAAAAAATAACTTGGCACTCAAATGTGTAACACGAGAATTTGTTTAATAACGGTGCATCCAGACACGAAACAAATGAACGTTTTCGGTCCAACTATTGGACCTTCATCAGAATACTTTTCAAAGGAACACTGGACACAATAGAATGCAATCTCCAAAAGGTAGCTGGATGAGAAGCAAATATCCCTAAATAAATAAGGATGGCTCAAGAAGCTGTGAATCAGGACCAGGCACTCACAATAATGGAAGAGGGGAGCTGGGAGCCAATGTGACAGGCGCCTAGGTGAGGCTTGCTCAAATAGGTTGCTGGAAAGGCACTGGGAGTCTGGATCTGAAGACACGCTGTGGAAACAGGAGAAGCAGGGGTCTGCTGCAGTAGGAGCTCCTGGTCCTGATTCACAGCTTCTTGAGCCATCCTTATTTATTTAGGGATATTTGCTTCTCATCCAGCTACCTTTTGGAGATTGCAGTTACACATTTGAGTGACAAGTTATTTTTTACATTTATCAGGTTGGATACCTGACTTGAGCACCTACTCTCGTTTTTAGTTGAGTGCCGTGTTTTCTCTTACATTATCATTAAAATGGAGGCATGGAAGCTATGCCAGATCACTTTCCAAAAAGCTAACAAACTCTTACAAATCTCATTCACTTTAAGGGGGTCCATTAGGGTTCTGATATTTTTGACTACTAAAAAATCTCTGCATACTGCTATTTGTATATAAAAATCAGAAGACAGGCAGGCATTTCTGCACTCTGTATAAGTTTGTCAAAAAGACTTGTAGAAAATCAGCCACACTCACATGAAGGATTTCAGTTTGATGCTGGTTTATTTAACACAATAGTTCACCATAGTCCTGGTTAAGGGGACAGAAAAGCGACAAGTAGTGCTAGAAGTATGATGTTTCGACCCATCCCGGGTCTTTTTCAGATTTGTCTCTGTGACCTGGAATGTGGAGGAGTAGGAGCGCTGAAGCGCGTGCAGCACTGATATCCTACTTCTCTACACTCCAGGACGCAGCGACAAATTTTAAAAAGACTCGGGATGGGTTGAAACGTCAAGCTTCTAGCACTACTGGTCGCTTTTCTGTCCCCTTACCCAGCACTATGGTGAACTATTGTGTTAAATAAACCAGCATCAAACTGAAATCCTTCATGTGAGTGTGGCTGATTTTCTACAAGTCTACTACTTGGGTCTCCCAGTCCAACCTGCACTCCCTTATCTACGCTGAGTGTGCTCCATTTTTCTCTACGTAGGTTTCTCTAACAAGCAAACCACATTTATACTTTTTCCAAACATCTAGTTGTAGACTTATTGCAATCACAGTATCATCTGTCTCCTATAAGAGGTAACAATGGTAGACAATCACTTAGCTCTATTCTTAAGATATACTACCATAATCCTCTGGTGCTTTAAAACAAATTTTAACTAGAAGGGAACCTGTCACATTGATGTCTGATTTGCCGCATGTTATACAGCAGGAAGAGCTGTGCAGAT
This sequence comes from Oophaga pumilio, assembly GCA_009801035.1. Classification (NCBI taxonomy): domain Eukaryota; kingdom Metazoa; phylum Chordata; class Amphibia; order Anura; family Dendrobatidae; genus Oophaga; species Oophaga pumilio. Next base: position 46,779 of record VIAB01019144.1, on the reverse strand, counting down.
TGATATATTGTTTGGCGGTAAAAGATTCAGTTTAACTTGCACTTTTTTTGCTCAGTAGTTAAGTGGGTGGTCCTACATAGTAATTGACAGCTATCTTTTATTCATAGATATGCAAGGAAGGTTGTCAATCACTGAATAGTAGAATTTGTGCTGATCGATTCGCACATCCCATGCCAACAGCCACGACAGTGGTCTGTGGCCGCTGGATGGGAGAGGCAGTGCCGCCTCTTACCTCCCAGCATCAGTGACTCTTTTTTCATTAGCAAGCCTGGCACAACCTCATAGTTGCAGCATGATGCACTTTTGGTGTTGTGCCAGGCCGGCTAATCAAAAGAAGAGCCACTGATGCTCGGAGGTATTAGGCGGTACTTCTGCTCCAATGCAGCAGCCACAGACCACTATTGGGCTGACAACGCTAGTGAATAGGTTCCTTTGGAAGCCTGAATCTTGAAAGAGCTTACCGTAGATCAGACACAACATTCAACATGACAGGTTCCCTCTGAATAGGTGAACGGGTAACCATGCATTATGGAACAATCTATTGCTTGCGGCAGTGCCTGCCTTAACGACTGTAAATGACAGCTATCCAGTAAGACTTTAGTGGCATCCACAACTACCAGCAGCCATATCGTCATATTGCTTCAAAACAACATTTTCATCATCATCAAAGTAAAGCAAGTTTATAGAGAAGAGTTTGTCGGGGACACAGCATGGGCTATTAACACCTTGTGTCAACTTGAGCGCACTAATTATAGACTGCACAGTAGCATGATTGGTGGGTCTCATATTCTGACCTAAAGGGAATGGGCAGGACCCTTTACAATGATATGCATTATATCCTTTAGGGGAGATGATCCACCCAGACCAACCAATTTCTTCAAAGTCAACATATAGAGGGTGTCTTTGACAGGGCGAGTATCCATCATCATACAGCGATCTTGCCATTCTTGTTCTGTTTGGTGCTGGAACATTAGGTTCATTGGGTATAGACAATGAAAGGCCATCTGAATGGATTTAAGAACAGTTTTACATTTAAAATAGTAATAATAATAAAAAAAAATCATATATAGTAAACACATAGTTTATAAGGTTAATTTATAGAAACACGTGGAAAAAATTGATGTCTCGACCTTGTTTTGTTCTTTGTGCCCACTACCTAAATTCGAAATGACTTTTAACTCAAAACTCTATTTTACCAAAATCCATCTTGCTCATGCAACAAAGTTTACAAAATATTTATCTATAAGTGACCAAAAATTATTATGCTATTCTTGAATTTAAGACCTTGCATTGGGCTATTGTACAAATGTCCTTTCATATGGCTACCATCACTTTTATTGTTGCAGTGAACACATTTTCTAACATAATTTTATCAAAGTACAAGATGGCTCATGTCTTACCTGACTGGCTACTCATAGAAATTACTCCTCTTCTACCATCATCAGTGAAGAGAACAAGCATTGGTTGCTTGCTTTCATGATGATCTCTTCCCGAGGCAAAGTGAATAATATTGGAGTCCGCTTGTTCTCCTCCAAGATTCCTCACTGTCACAAGAAGACCATGATTGTGGCTTTCATCATTCCAGGCACGAACCTGTCAGATAAAGATATTAAAATTATCATAAAAAGTCACAATGCAGATTAATAAGGCAATGCTTAAGACTTCAAATTATGAAATGCCTCCATTTTTAAGTAGAACACAAAGCTACACATTTATATAAATATATTGTGGAACAAATATAGAATACATACTGCTTGTGTGATGGAAAACACTTCCCATCCTGAAGTATGAATAGGGACAAGCTTTGATGACAACAGTTTTCTTCCTTGCGGTAAATGCATTGCTTTTTTGTCTAAAACCAGGTATACACTTATCTGTGAGAGAGAGATACAGGTAGAAAGTCATTAGCAGCATACTCGGAGCAAAGTAAATATAACTCAATGTATTGAAAACCATTCTTCTAGTACTCAAGTTCTAAAGGCTACTCCAACAGGTCATAATTTATGGAGAGAACCTGTGGCAATTTCTGGTGCTTGGATAATAATTCCATCACTTATGCAAAACTAACCTCTGCCATTATTCTAGTACAGTATTTCATATAATCAACTCAAGTATGTTAAAATATGGCTTCATATAGGATTTCACATTCCCATTTTAGGGTCTCACCTGGCAGAAATGATGTCTCTTGAAGTAAGGATACTCTGTAGCTCTTGGCTTAAGTTTGAAAAGATGTAACTCAGCTGTTAAAATCTTCTCATCCTTGGTTACAGTTGAGAGGTTGAACAAAAAGTACATCTGGTCACTGTGAACTTTGAGGAATAACAAGGTTTAGATAAAGAGCTGCAATATATTATGTGGTTTATTGTATTTTAATCTTCTAATAATATTGTAAGCCAATAACCACAACAATTAGGATGTATGGGATCAGATAATATATAAAATGATACTACAGATAACATGGATGAATATTACAATTGAAAGTTGGCTTTACCTTTGTCAAAGAAACTTCTGACTGTGTTCCCCTCCAAAAGAAATGGGTCCTTGGTGACACCATCTGCATCTGCCACCGTGTTGTACAGGTCAATCATGTATTGAGGTGGTTGTTTGATATGATGTAGAGAATGTGGTGGATCTTCGATGCCAAATACTTTTAAAAGCCTCTTCAGAGCTACAGATCTTACTTGCTCGGGATCTTCTGTGTTCATTGGTATTTCAGTTGGCCTTGAGATACATCCTTGAAGGAAAAACAGTATGACCACTAAACCAAACATCATTGTGTGGACCATGTCTTCAAGTTGCTCCTCTCTTGGATCTCTTGCAGTTGAATGGGTCCACTGTGTGTCCTGTGTCACAATTTATAACAATTCTACAAGGCAGCTGCATCTTAAGCCCTAGATGGAATTAAGTCAAGTATGCAAAACAGCAATCAGTAAATGTAAAGAAAGCTAATTGCAGTGCTAACAAGGTGTGAAACAAGACTAGCAATGCCCTGTTAGCAATTATCCTACAGTACACAATTTACGTGAAACTGGAAGCTGTTGTCCTGTCTACATTCTTTATTTAGGAAAATCAAGGAGGCTTGTATTAGAAGAACAAGCAAAGGTTTAAACACCTGGAGAGGATTGGTTTGTTTATCATTTTTCTAGAGTAAATGTGAAATTATTCCATTGTCACAGGCTGAATGAGGACAGTTTGCGCACAGTAGGCGACTAACTTCCTACTAATGAATTTATTGATGGGAACAAACAGGAGAACATTGACTTGCATAAAATAAACTGTGTTAAGCAAATAACAGATACACTTAAGATGGCCTGAATTGTACTGAGAGTAGATATCCTATTTGCCATAAATGAATGACATTCAGTAACAACATACTGAGATTTGATCATTTAAGTTTCAATGATTAATTGCAATAATGTACAAGCAGAAAACCACTGCTAGGCAATGATATTGCCAGGTAATACTTTTACTTTATTCAGACTTTTTTTTTTTACTGTGGATTGGCTTGATTTAGGTCTTTTATTGACCGGGAACTTGACTTCATCAGTGATTAAACAGGATTTCCTGAGGCATAGGGAAACATGATCATAATTACTCAGTCCAGGCTTATATCATTGCTCAATTCATATGTGTATTTCACTCCTCTGCAGTCATTACCTGGGGTAGATGACACTCATCATTAATATAAGTATTCACAATTTATATTGTATATTTATATACTGATTGATTGATTGATTACATCAAATACACAAAAGTAAAACAATCTAATCTCAGACCTACAAATTCTGTCTGATTTAATCTAAGCCTATGCACCATCACAGTCAGTAATACTATATATAACAGAAAGGGTAAGGTGTGCTAGTTATGGTGTTTTCATCTTCTCTTTAGATCAATCTCATCAATTCTATTACATCTTGGAAGATTAAGGGCCTGATTCATTAAGATTCTTGTAATGAAGGTTATTGACTGAGGGGTAAGATGTGCTTAATTCATTAATGGGTCCATCTAATCATTGGTGTGTGCCTCCATGCAGGGTCAGGATGACAGGTAGGCACCCACCTTGGACACTACCTCTTGCATCCCTGAGGTGGCGCAGTCTGAAAGAAAAAAACTGGCAGTGCTGTGCATGCAGCCACCTGGCACCTTCCTCTAGCCGAAAGCATTCAGCGCACTCACAACCGGGAGCGCAGGCACACAGTTGAGCAGTGTCAGTGAGTCACTAACATCGCTCACCGCCTGTGCTCCGGCAAGCTTTCACTCCCTGCACTCAATTGTATTTGTGTCTTTAAGGCATGGATACAATTGATATGAGCATCAGGACATGAGCGGAACAGCGCTAATCAGCTCCCTGCTTCGGCGGTAACTCCAGCAAGGCACAAGCTACTTTCAGCTTGCGCCTTCTTGCTGGACTGCAGGGCAGGGGACTGTGGGCAGGGAGTGTCAGGTGGTGCAATGGCATAACTGCTGTCCAGCGCTCACTGGTATACCAGATAGAAGAGGAGACAACATAATTTAATTAAGTGAGTATAAGCTTTTTTTACATTTTTGTTATATTAATTGGTCACTGAAAATATGATGATATTATATGGATGATTATGAGGTACATTATACTTGGGCTGTGTGGACATCCTATTATATGTAGGGCTGTAGGGGACATTATACTTAGGCTGTGTGGACTCATACTGTTTAGGATGACTTTGGGGACATGATACTGTATAGGGGGCTGAGGTGGAACATTATACTAGGGTCTGTGGTGACTATAAAGTATTGGGGCTGCTGTGGACCTGACTGCTGTATTTAGGGGCTGTGAGGAACATTAGACTGTATAGGAGCTGTGGTGGACCTCATAGTGTATTATGGGGGTTGTGGTGAATATCATATTGTGTGGGTTGCTGTGGAGGACATTATCTACATATATAATCGCCAGTGGCCGCTGTCTCCGAATCCCATAAGGCACCATGGCCACGAACTGCGCAAGTGACATACACGTCTCTGCTATTCCCACGCAGGCGCAGTAACAGCCGCGTCGTTACTACGCATGCGTGGGAATAGCGGTGACGTGTATGTCAATTGCGCCCTCATATAATAGCTGCGGTAGCAGAGCAGCCCAACACTTCTCACACACTATGCCTACCCTGGTGCCAGCGTCAGCCCTGTCACCCCTTCATGCCTCCTGGCCACTAAACCAGCAGCAAGACTACAAATCCCAGCATTCTGTGCACATACTTTGTCTTCCTGCCTTCAGTCACGTTTTTTACATAGGTTGATCGTCATAATGACAACATAGAGATGCATGCCGGGATATGTAATTTGTTTACGTTTGACATACCCGCGGCCCGTGGACCAGCAGAGGGAAACGTCTTCCTCAGCCTGGCAATGACTAATGTCACCGAGTCACGTCCTCTCTGAGTGGAGGAAGCAGGAAACGTCGCAGTGCATGCCGGGATTGGTAGTTTTCTCATGTTATGAATACACCTACAGCAGCCCATGCTGAGTCTGCGGTGTGAGGTGAGGGCAAAACCGAGAGCGGGAGACCTGCGGCCTGAGGTGTTATATTCCAGAAAGGTGTGTGTGTATGTGTATATGTATATATGTGTGTATATGTATATATGTGTGTGTATATGTGTATGTATGCATATGCGTGTGTGTTACTGCGCCTGCGTGGGGAATAGCGGTGACGTCTATGTTTTAGTTGTGCAGCCGCAGTAACAGCCTTACGGCCACGAACTGCGCCTGCGCAAGTGACAGATATATGTCACCTGTTAATTTCACCGCACTCCCTATGTGATAGCATCGGGCCTATTTCTAGTACTGTATATAAGAGGCTGTGGGGGACATTGTACTGTATTTGAACTCTAGGGCAATCACACGGTATGGGAGACTGTTGGGGCCATGATACTGTATGGGATGTTGTATATACAGTATATGGGGAGCTGTTGTGATGAGAATACTATGTAATGGAGGACTGTGGTGGACATCATCCTGTATGGGTGTTTTTGTGACCATACTGTATGGGGGGCTGTCCTGGACATTATACTGTAAAGGTGAATTTTGAGGGTCATCATATTGCATGAGGGGTTGTGGGGCCATTATACTGTGTATAAGGGGCTGTGAGGGCCATTATAGTTTATGGGGGACTTTTGGGTCCATCATAATGTGGGATCCATCTTACTAAAGTCATGCCGAAAGTGTTGGCACCCTTGAAATTGTTCCAGAAAATGAAGTATTTCTCCCAAAAAATTATTGTAATCGCATTTATTGTGTTATACAAGTTTATTTCTTTTGTGTGTATTGGACCAACACAAAAAATAGAGAAAAAAAGACAAATTAGATGAGATGTCACACAAAACACCAAAAATGGGCCAGACAAAATTGTTGGCACCTTTCCAAAATTGTGGGTAAGCAACTTTGTTTCATGCATGTGCTGCTCATTTAAACTCACCAGTGGCAAGCAACTCATGTGGTCAGTATGAAAATCACACCGGAAACCAGTTAAAATTGGAGTAGTTGACTCAATCTTTGCATCTTTGACAGACGAGACCAAGATAGTGCTTTTTGATAAAGCACTTTCTTCTGTTTACTTAAAACGGACTGAGGCCTACAAAGAAAAGCACACAGTACCTACAGTCAAATATGGTGGAGGTTCAAAGATGTTTTGGGATTGACTTGCTGACTTTGACACGGGGTGCCTTGACTGTGTGTAAGGCATCATGAAATCTGAAGATTTCCAAAGGATTTTGGGTCGCAATGTAGTGCCCAGTGTCAGAAAGCTGGGTTTGCATGCTAGGTCATAGGTCTTCCAGCAGGACAAAGGCCCCAAGCATATTTGAAGAAGCATCTAGAAATGGATGTCAGCAAAGCGCTGTAGAGTTCTGAAGTGGAAAATAATGAGTCCAGATGTAAATCTCATTGAACACCTGTGGAGAGATCTTAAAAATGCTGTTCAGAGAAGGCGCCCTTGAAATATGAGAGACCTGGAGCAGTTTGCAAAAGAAGAGTGGTCAAACATTCTAGTTGAGAGGTGTAATTAGCTTGTTGATGGTTATAGGAAACGGTTGATTGCAGTTATTTATTCCAAAGGGTATGCAATCAAATATTAAGTTGAGGGTGCCACTAATTTTGTCCGGCCCATTTTTGGGGTTTTATGTGAAATTATGTCTAATTTGCCTTTTTTCTCTATTTTTTGCATTATTAAATACACACAAAGGAAATAAACATTATTATTATGTATTAAGTATAACAAAATTTGTAATTGTAATAATTTTCTGGGAGAAATACTTCATTTCCTAGAACAATTTCAAATGTGCCAACACTTTTGGCTATTCATGTATATGTCATAGAGGGGGGAAACTGGAAAGGAGAGTCAGCTCACCCAAGTTGCAGCATGTATCCTGCTGGCTGCTTCGCATGGACCAGCCTGGGAACGGCTGAGGCAAAACAGAGGAACGAAAGTGCAGTGAGGCAGCAGGTGTATACGATAAAATCCAAGTTTATTGTAGAAAAATGAATTAAAAGTGCATGGCAGTTCCAATGTGATGGAGACCTACGCATTTCAGCTCCTTGGAGCCTTACTCATGGTTATGGATGCCTGTGCGAACATGTCTTTAAAAAGAGATTGAAAAAGGAATGTGCATGGAGGGTAAACAGCTTGATAGATCCACCTGTTTGCGTGTAAACCAACAAGCCAATGTGTTGAATACAGAAAAAACTTGCTGCAAAAAAGAAAAACAAAACAAACAAAAAACATGTAACATGTAAAATACAAAATGCTATTAACATGGTCAAACAACATTATTAAATGTGTACCAGTTCACATATATTGCATATATATTCCTGTATATGGGGATACATGTATATTGGGGGGCTGTGGTAAATTTACTGCATGGGGGCCAGTGGTGAACATCTTACTGTATATAGGGTGGCTATAGTGGACATCAAACTGTATATTGTGTATATTGCAGAGCTGTTATGGATACCATGCTGTGGTGGTGACCATCATACTGTGATTACAGTTTGAGAAGGCAGTACAGTTTGAAGAGGACAGTGTGGTGGGCAGTAAGAGGGCATAGTGTGAAGAGGGGATATTGAAAAGGGGCAGTGTCAAATGGGGGCTCAGTATGAAATGCAGGGACAGTGTGGAGGTATAAAGAATGTAAGCGAAAACAGTGGAGAGGGGACAGCCTTTCTAGAAGCCGTAAAAGGATAAAAAGCGCAATAGGTTATTATCTGGGTATTACGGGTAGAGATTTGAAAGCTTCTTATCTGTGAGGATTGTGTGTGACACAAGCACTATGAGATTTAGATCTGGACTCATTATTTAATAACATTCTTATTTTTAAGGGCACCATGTCACAATGTGCTACGAATGACCAGTGGAGAAGGAAGACTGCAGAGATGAGCTGGGACTGTGAAAAGTCAAGGACAAGATGGAAATGAAAAGAAAGAGATGATGATGATGGCTGTTAACAAGAACTTCCATTGTCTCCTTACCATTATTAAGGACATATTGGGAGTTGTAAGTTAACCGACACAAATGTATTTGGGGTTGGCTTGACATTACCATTGATTGCTGTACTAAGTTTGGTTCAATATATTCAAGTACTTATAGACGTTTTGGTCATGTATTAATTTACTAATGGTGGTTCTGATGATGTATACATGGTATTCATGTACTGATAATGTTACCAGTGTTGTATTTATTTACTGATGATGGTTCCGGTTACATATTCATGTACTGACTGTGGTTCTAGACCTGTATGCATGTACTGATAGTTCCTCTAATGACCTATTAATTTACTGAAGTTAGTTTGTTTAGTTAGTTCTGGTGCTGTATTCATGTACTATTGATGGCTCTGGTGCTCTGTTCTATTTATGTACTGATGATGATTTTAGTTTCGTACTCATGTACTGATGATTGTTCTTATAATTAATACATTATAGTAGTACATTTATATAGCACTAAAGCAACTATCACTACATGAATATGTTCTCAAAACCACTATCTGAACTGGAATACGTCACCAGAACTACCATCAGTACAGGAATACGGCACTATAACCACCATCAGCACATGACTATGTCACAGAACCACAATCAGTACAGTAATACAGCACTGGAACCACCATCAGTTTTGTTGCAAGCTGTATTGTCGCATGACGAACGCAAAAATCATCCGACGTATCCATTTATCTATATCTGGGTTTGTTTATTTTGCTTATAGCATCTGCCAAAATGTTAGGCATCTTAATTGAAACCAAATGGCCCCATTATAGTTAAACTATATTAGTTTTCATGATTATCTTTGGGTCTCACATTTAAAATATAGGATGTCCGGGATAAATATTGCTACTTGTCCCTTGGATGGTAAAAATGGTCCACAAACAATTAATGATTCTTTATCTAACTTTGAAATTACCCCTCTGTTAAGTCACACCCTTAAAGTTCACCACTTTTAAAACTTTTGCTGGTATTTTTTTGGTGAAATAGGTAACAATTATAGTGGACGTGGTTGTCAGAGTTTGCTACCTGACCCATTAGAGGGGGGGGTGCGTTACGGGTCCTGTTACCTTAGTCTGTGTCCCATTCCTTTGCTTGGGATTGGAAGGGGGTGCCATTAGCTTCATCTGCCTAGGGCACCAAAATACCGTGTCCCTGCCCTGCCTCTTCTTATTCTAGTCAGTGATCGGAATACATTCCTGGCACTAAAGTGGCTTAACTGTTGAAGAATTTGCCAACTAGGCTTTGTCACACCCTGTGCAGCCCATGATCTGACCACTTCAGTGGATCTGCCCTGACTGGAGTGAAAAATAACTACATTTTTCTACAATGCTGAGTTGCACAAAGTTTTTGAAGCTTTTCAAAGTTTTTTATTCTGGCGAAAACCCTGTGATGAGTTTGAGACATAGAGTAGAATGCTGAACGAACAATAAAAGTAAACAGCTACATTACACAAGCCTTTTGTTTTTTTCTGAAGAAGTGTATTCACGTATTTGCATTATTTGCATTATTAAAGAACCAAAAACATCAAAAATAAATACTATTTTTACTCCGCATAGATACTCAGTCAGAGCTATCATTTTATCACCTATGAAAAATGTGAAACTTAATCAAAAGAATGCAGCTGTATGTGGAGTTTAACAAGGAAAGCGCCGGCTGAAGCATTTTTCCTATTAGGCCGGCGTCACACTCACCGTACAAAAATACGGAGCGTATTGTACGCCCGTATTACGCCAAAATGTTGGTGGCACATCAATCCGTATTTCGTGCGTTTTCAGGGTGCGGCTGCGTATTTTACGCATGTAAGCATCCGTATGCAATCCGTATGGCATCCGTATAGCGTATTTTTCTCGCAGCCTTGCAAAATGTTCATTTAACGGTTTTTAGGCCTGAAACTCATTGAAATCATCTTGCATATTTCTCGCAAGTCACACGCCTGGTCCATGTGTAATCCGTAGTTTTCTCGCACCCATAGACTTTCATTGACGTACAACGGGCGGAATATGCGTACAATCGCAGCATGCTGCGGGTGTCTCGCACCGTAAGATACGGCCGAGTAAAATGCGCAGAGCTGCCCCATAGAGAAATATTGGTGCGTGTGTAATGAGTGGTTTTCACGCCTCTCACTCGTCCGTATTCCTACTTAGTGTGACGCCGGCCTTAGGGTTTGTTTGGTCCCTGGACACATGGCTGATGGTAACTTTTCTGCAGCCTGTAGCAAAAAATTAAATGGTGCTCCCCCTCACCACCAAAAAATTAACTGGTAAGACTGCTACTATAGGAGCAGAGTTTTTTCCTATTTTCTGTCCTCAGTAATACGCATAAAACCATTTTTAAATAGTAAATTAGCCTGCACAGGTATTATTGTGAACATTAACTGCAAAATCGACATGGGAAAAAACACAGCTGTACATGTAGGCTAGTGGTATGCAAGAAGAACTTACTGTAGATCACCTTACAAGCATATACAGTCATCGCCAAAAGTGTTTGCACCCTTAAAATTGTTAATAAAAATGATTTATTTCTCCCAGAAAATTATTGCAATTACACATTTTTATTTACTTCCTTTGTGTATATTGGAAAAACTAAAAAAAAAAACTGAAAAAAGACAAATTGGACATAATTTCACACAAAATCCCCAAAATGGGCCATACAAAATTGTTGGCACCCTCAACTTAATATTTGATTGCACACCCTTTGGAATAAATAACTGCAATCAATCGCTTCCTATAACTATCAACAGGCTTCTTACAACTCTCAGATGGAATTTTGCACCACTTATCTTTTGCAAACTGCTCCAGGTCTCTCATATTTGAAGGGAGCCTTCTTCCAACAGCAATTTTAAGATCTCTCCACAGGTGTTCATGGGATTTAGATTCGGACTCATTGCTGGCCACTTCAGAACTCTCCTGCACTTTGTTTCCATCCATTTCTAGGTGCTTCTTGAAGTATGTTTGGGGTTATTGTCCTGCTCGAAGACACGTGACCTAGGACGCAAAAACAGTTTTCTGACACTGAGCACTACATTGCGATGCGACCCAAAATCCTTTGGTAATCTTCAGATTTCATGATGCCATGCACACAGTCAAGGCACCCAGTGCCAGAGGCAGCAAAACAACCCCAAAACATATTTGAACCTCCACCATATTTGACTGTCAGTACTGTGTTCTTTTTTTCATAGACCTCATTCCATTTTCAGTAAACAGTAGAACGACGTGCTTTACCTAAAAGCTCTATCTTGGTCTTGTCTGTCCACAAGATGCTTTCCCAGTAGAATTTTGGCTAACTCACGTACATTTTGGCAAACTGCAGTCTATCTGTACAGCCAGACTGTGAGAATTGTATTTAAAATACTTTTTATTAATTACCTAATAAAATTGTGAAAAAAGACTAAACAGACAAAAAAGAGTAATGTTAAACCTCCATACACATTACCCTAAAGAAGCTAACAGATGTGTTACTATCTGTTTATTTATAAAGAAGCAGATAGTAACACATCAGTTAAGCCCGGGTCTCACATAGCGATACACCAGCGATCCCGACAATGATATGCACTTGTCAGGATCGCTGGTGTATCGTTACATGATCGCTGCTGAGCTGACAAACAGGCAGCTCAGGGCAGCGATCAGCACAGCCACACTGCGGGTAACATCGCTTAGTTACCCGCAGTGTACGTTGGATACCAGCGCCCTGATGCAGGGAGCTGGTAACCAAGGTACACATCGGGTTTCCAGGCGCTGCGCGGTGCCTGGAAACCCGCTGTGTTCCTTGGTTACCAGCTCCCTGCATCAGGGCACTGGTATCCAAGGTACACAGCGGGTTTCTAGGCACAGCCCCACGCCTGGAAACCCGCTGTGTACCTTGGTTACCAGCAGATCGCTGGTCTCCCGCCTGTCACACGCAGCGATGCGTGCCTGTCAGCGGGAAACCAGCGATCAAAAAAATGTCCAGGACATTTCAGCGACGATCAGCGATACCCAGCAGGGGTGCTGATCGTCGCTGAATGTCACACACAGCGTTATCGCTAGCGAGATCGCTGTGTGAGACGGGGGCTTTAGTTTCTCTACAGTATTGAGTTTACCATTTATTCCTTAATTTATGTGATTATTCCCATTAGAAAAACTTCTTTCAGTCTTATAAGAAGAAGTTTGGCAGTGGCAGTCTGGAGCTAGCTCTAGCAGTCCTGGTAGCACCAGTGCTCAGTGGCAGTCACTGGTTCACTTTCTGCATGCAGTTGCAATGGATGTTTAACATTTTTATCATGACTGTTAGCCTCTTCCCTACCTGTGTTTGGCATAAATCAATGTCCCTCTCCACATCCAGCTGTTGTAGCTCCTCCTTCTCCTTTATATCATCTGCCTCTTCATTCTCCCAAAAGCCACAGGGTGGCGATGAACTTGCACAAAATGCTGTTCTTCCCACATTCCCTGTTGCATTCTAGTGAGTAGTTTTTCTAAACATTCGCCAGAATATATCGTGGCATGTTAAAGTTTGGACACCCCTGTTAAAAATTACTGCTATTGTGAACAGCTAAGCAAATTGAAGATGAAATGATCCAATGTTAAAAATGATCTAATGTTAAAAGTTACACATTTCCTTTTTATTTTAGGCAAATTATATATATAAAAAAAGTCTTGGCACCCTTGGAGATTTGTGTGTTCAAATAACTTTGACCAAGGTTTCAAACCTTAAAAGGAACCTGACACCAGCTTAGTGCAGAGAAGTACGCCTGCGCAGGGGCGCGATGCTGGGGTTACTGTGTGGATAACCTAGGATGCGTCATCTACACAAATCACAGAAGGAGAATGGCATCAAAAGAAAGAAGGGAAGCGCCGGACCGAGATCAGCGACACGCATCAGACCCGACCTCCCTGCAGGTGAGTATAATAAAAGGTGTTCTTCCTTTGTTGCAGGCCGGATTGGGGGCATATATATAACACATTAGAGTGCTATATAAGGGCTGAAAGATGGTGGCCATATCTCATATGGGATAAACCCAGTGACAAGTTTCCTTTAATTAGCCTGTTAGGGTTATGGCTCCAGTCTCGTCTAACCTTGTGATAAAAAAAAGGCAGCCATGGGTTGTTCTAAGCAGCTGCCTAGCACGCTGAAAATGAATATGATGGAGGCTCACAAAGCAGGAGAAGGCTATAAGAAGCATGGAGGGTGGATCGATCATGCTCTGGGGTTGTGTTGCAGCCATTGTCACAGAGAGCATTTCAAGGATAGAAGGAAGAATGGATTCAATGAAATTTCGTCAAATTCTTGCTGCAAACATAACACCATCTGTAAAAAAGCTGAAGGTGAGAAGAGGATGACTTTTACAAATGGATAATGATCCTAAACACACATCAAAATCCACAATAGACTACCTCAAAAGGTGCAAAATTTACAATGGCCCTCATTGTTCCCTGATCTGAACATCATTGAAAATCTGTAGCCAAACCTCAATATAGCAGTGCATTCAAGATGACCCAGGAATCTCACAGAACTGGAAGAATTTTTCAAGGAAGAATGGATGAAAATGCCTCAAACAAGAATTGAATTACTTTTATCTGGCTGAAAAAGGGTTTACAAGCTGTGATAATTTCAAAAAGGGCTAGGTACTAACCAAGCAGTTAGCCCAAACTTTTGCACAGACCCATTTTCCTTTCTGTAATTTTTAAAATATAAAAGAATAATATATATACAGTACAGACCAAAAGTTTGGACACACCTTCTCATTCAACGAAATTTCTGTATTTTCATGACTGAAAATTGTAGAATCACACTGAAGGCATCAAAACTATGAATTAACACATGTGGAATTATACATTACACTTTACAAAAAAGTGTGAAACAACTGAAAATATGTCTTATATTCTAGGTTCTTCAAAGTAGCCACCTTTTGCTTTGATTACTGCTTTGCACGCAGAAAAGGTGAACGGATGGACTCTACATGCCTGGTTCCCACCGTGAAGCATGGAGGAGGAGGTGTGATGGTGTGGGGGTGTTTTGCTGGTGACACAGTTGGGGATTTATTCAAAATTGAAGGCATACTGAACCAGCATGGCTACCACAGCATCTTGGAGCAGCATGCTATTCCATCCGGTTTGCGTTTAGTTGGACCATCATTTATTTTTCAACAGGACAATGACCCCAAAAACACCTTCAGGCTGTGTAAGGGCTATTTGACCAAGAAGGAGAGTGTTGGGGTGCTACGCCAGATGACCTGGCCTTCACAGTCACCAGACCTGAACCCAATCGAGATGGCTTGGGGTGAGCTGGACCGCTCACCGCTTCAATTTTGAATAAATCCCCAACAGTGTCACCAGCAAAGCACCCCCACACCATCACACCACCTCCTCCATGATTCAAGGTGGAACTAGGCATGTAGAGTCCAGCCGTTCACCTTTTCTGTGTGCAAAGCAGTAATCAAAGCAAAAGGTGGCTACTTTGAAGAACCTAGAATATAAGACATATTTTCAGTTGTTTCACACTTTTTTGTAAAGTGTAATGTATAATTCCACATGTGTTAATTCATAGTTTTGATGCCTTCAGTGTGATTCTACAATTTTCATAGTCATGAAAATACAGAAGAATCTTTGAATGAGAAGGTGTGTCCAAACTTTTGGTCTGTACTGTATATATATATATATATACACACAGTATATATTCTTTTATTTTTGCCTAAAATATAAAGGAAATGTGTTATCTTCAACTCTAGGCTTTTAGAGATCATTTTATTTTCAACTTGCTTAACTGTTCACAATAACAGTATTTTTGACCAGGGATGCTCAAAATTTTACATACCACTGTAAGTGCATAGAGTGGGCACCCCTTTCTCTGAGAAATAATGGTGCTGGACAGACCTGGAAGCTGTGAAACGGAGACAGCAAGGTTGGGCACGTATAGCAAGAAGACAGTGGGAGAATATCCTTTATGTCCGTTACCAGGAAGTTTAGTCAGAGTGTAGTAGTCACAGTGAAACACATTGACTTAAGTGGTGCTACACTGTTATTATGGAGGTCTTCAGCTTAACTTGTAAATCTACAGTACTATACATCACAAGTATTGTGTCACCGTTAGTAACCATCAAGAATGTGCCTCTGTTTTGTGCAGAAAAGAACAGTAAGTTTATTTCCTGCTGTGCTTTGCATGCCAGTTGGTTTGTAAGTAGAAAGGATTTTGCTTTTAACAACTTGTTTGGTTTCTTCATATTAGGGTTTTGGGGTCTGGCGCCACACAGATCATGGCAGAGCTGAACCTGAAGGTGTCTGTAGCATTATCACCACACACACACACCCAGGGACTCCGTTTTTCTATAGAATTGGAAGATGAGTACCTCGTCCATGGCTACTGCTCTGTGTCACGTTGCAAAAATATGTGGCATCAAATGCTCACAAGTCAACCACAGAAGAAGTACTGTAGATTTTGTGCTAAAAGATCTTTTAGCCCCACTTTGCCACTGTTGTATATCACCAAGTCCAACACCCACCTACTCTGATGACATCACCTCCTTGGGATCCTGTCTGTTTCCCAGGTCTTGTTCACCAGAGAATTGTTTCATCATCGACATCATTAACATTCCCGAGCTGGCTGATAGTTGCCATTGTGTGGAAAATGTCAAGCGCTCCTTCGCCTCAACCCATCTGATTCCCACCTCAAGATTTGCCCTGGTTCAGAATGCTAATTCCACTGCCAGTCCCCTACCACCAGAGCTAGAAAACACAGCTAGACTTTTAAATTGTCTTCTACATCTCTTCCAGCCCCATGTCATTAAAGGCTGACCCCTCAGGGAACTTACTTAGATGTATGGTGTACGTTGAGCTGTGAAATTAAGAAAAAAAAAATCACATTTTCCCCACAAAAAAGAGTTATCCCCAAATTTTGCATTTTCATAAGGGTAACAGGAGAAATTGCACCATACAATTTGGAATTTCTCCTGAGTAGGCTGATACCCCATATGAAGGAGAAAATTTCTGTTTGGGTGCACGGCAGGGTTCGGAAGGGAAGGAGCGCCACTTGACCTTTTGAATGCAAAATTTGCTGGAATCATTAGCGAACTCCATGTCCCATTTGGAGATGTGCCTAATCAGTGGAAACCCCCCACAGGTGACCTCATTTTGGAAACTAGACCCCTCAAGGAATGTATTTAGATGTGTGGTGAGCACCTTGAACCCCCAGGTGCTTCATAGAAGTTTATAACATTGAGCCATGAAAATATCAAAAATCACATTTTCCCCATAAAAATGTTATTTCAGCCCCAATATTTTTATTTTCACAAGGGTAGCAGGAAAAATTGTACCATATAATTTGTTATGCAATTTCTCCTGAGTATGTTGATACCCCATATGTGGGGGAAAACTACTTTTTGAGGCACAGTGCAAAGCTCAGAAGGGAAGAAGTGCCATATTGGAGTTCAGATTTTGCTGGAATGGTTTGAGGGTGCCAAGTCACATTGGCAAAGCCCCTGAGGTGCCAAAGCAACAAAAAAAATCTTAGTTACTTACCAATAATGGGATTTTAAAGAGCACCACCTGAGAGAGGGTATCTGCCCACCAGGACAGGAAACCTCCTGAATAAAAAGCCAGTACCTCTCCTCTGCATCAGTTTGGTTTCAGAGCACGAGAGGACCTCCAGACAGTTAGTAGCATAACCATCACCAAATACAACTTTCTTAACACCCTTAATAGTGCACACTACAAGTGACAAAGCGGGGGAGGGAATTTAAGGGTGCAGTCATGGGCTCTTTAATATCTCGTTATCGGTAAGTAACTAAGATTTTTTCCCTTCTCCCATGACAGCACCACCTGAGAGATTTATCTAGATCAAAGCACCCTAGGGAGGGATCACCGCTTGCAATACCTTCCTCCCAAAGGACAGGTCAACAGAGGACAGTTTGAGGTGATAGTGTCTATAGAAGGTAGAAGGGGAAGACCATGTGGCCACCTTACATATTTCGTCGACGGACACCTCTGTTCTTTCAGCCCAGGAGGTCGCCACAGCCCTGGTGGAATGGGCTTTCAGATTTCCAGGAACTGGTCTACTGCTAGAGGTGTAGGCTAAGCTAATGGCGTCCCTTATCTATTTAGCTATGGTCCCCCTTGTAACATCATACCCCTTCCTGATTTCCTGGAATGACGCAAAAAAGGCCTCATCCTTCCTCCATTGCCTAGTTCTGTCTAGGTATTGTATTAGGGCCCTCCTGATGTCTAATGTGTAAAGTTTGTGTTCTTTTGCAGTTCTTGGTTCACTATAGAAGGAGGGAAGAACTACCTTCTGACTCCTATGAAATTTCGAGGCCACCTTGGGAGGATATGCTGGATCTGGCCTCAACACCATGCTATCATCTAACACCTGCATAAAAGGATGATTAATAGATAGGACCTGCAAATCACTAACCATACGTGCCGACGTTATTGCCACTACAGTAGAATCACTGGTTTTAGTGCTAGTATTTTATCTGACACCTCCTGTATGGGCTCAAAGGGCGATTTTGTTAAGGCTTCCAGGACTAAATTTAAATCCCACAGAGGCATTTTTGGAGATGGCACAGACCTAGACCTCTGGTATGCTTTAATGAACTTGGCCACCCACCTATCCACTGCCAGGTTATAGTTGTATAGGGCTCCTAAGGCAGATACCTGCACCTTAAGGGTGCTGGTGGCCAGGCCCATCTCCATACCCCTCTAAAGGAACTCTAAAATATCTTTGATTGGTACCGTACCCCCAAAAGTCTGCTCTGAGAAAGCCAAAAATGTAGTCCATATTCTGCAATAAATACTAGTTGTTATATTCAGAGTGTCAGAGTAGCTACCAAGGCCGGAGAAAACCCCCTCTGTGATAGCAGCGCCCTCTCAAAATCCAGCCCATCAAATGAAGACCTGACCTCTGAGGATGTGACACTGGGCCCTGCCCTGCCTGAGGAGAACTGTAACATCCGGGAGAATCCAGGGATATGCCAAGGACATCCTCCTCATCCAAGAGTACCATGGTCTCTAGGGCCAGAAAGGAGCAATGAGGATGACATCCGCCGCTTCCTCACTAATTTTCCACAGAACTGCCGGGATCAACATTAATGGGGGAAATGCATAGGCCAGTCATAAAATCCCAAGGGATCTGCAGTGAATCTACTGCATATGATCTTTCTCTTGGGTTCAGGGAACAGAAGCTTTCTGGTGGCAAATAAATATATCTCTGGCTGCCCCCAAAGAGTCACAATCTGCTTAAAGATAGATGGATCCAGTTCCCATTACCTCTGTTTCAAGGTTGTCCGGCTGAAGAAGTCTGCTTCCTTGTTCTCTTTCCCCTTTATGTGTACGGCCGATATCTGTAGCTGATGTTCCGCCATCATCTGGAGAATTTCATGAGCTTGCTGTATTAGGGGGCGGGATCTTGTGCCCCCTTGTGATTGATATAGGCTACAGAAGTTCAATTGTCCGACAATATTCGAACATGGCTCCCTTTTAAACAGGGAAGGGACTCTATGACTGCGTTCTTTATTGCTAGCAGTTCCCTGTAGTTTGAGGAACCATCTGCTTCTGTTTCTGACCAGATTCCCTGAATTATATGGTCTCTGAGATGCGCGCCCCATCCTTCCACGCTTGTGTCTGTCACTATCACATCCGATATTTGGAACAGAAATGTCCATAGTGTACCTTATAGCTCAAACCAATCGGTCTTCTCCATTGGGAAGCAGGGCCTATCCCTAGTGTCCTCATCAGAGGATGGCCGCTGATGTCCCCAGCGTGCTACGTCAACAGGACACGCCGGATCTTCCCCTGCGTCCTAAGCGTGCACAGACCCGAGACCCGTGTCGGCAGGAGACATTTGCAAAGAAGTCTCTGCCTGCACGGCCTTGTACCAACCTCCCAGTTGGCGTTACCTCACCCGCGGAAGGCATCCTGAGTTCTCGGACATCCTCCTGGGTAAGTGTACCGCTTCCTTCTGCAGGTTCCCATGAGGACAGGAAACCGAACTGATGTGGGGGAGAAGTACCGCCTTTTTATTCAGTAGGTTTCCGGTCATGGAGGGCAGATAACCTCTCTTAGGTGGTGCTGTTGTAACAATGCGGCACGAGGTGGTAGTCGTGGGCAAGTCTATTAAGCAAGACTCAGTGAACACCCCAGCACCTTGCACATGGAGAGATGGGTACTCACTGTGTCTGCTGGAATTCTAGTCCCATGAAGCGCCACAGAGTCACAGTTCTTTTCCAACAGTTGAACTTTACTAAACAGCAAGGCATCCATCACATCAGCAGAGCAGTTCACATAGGGCAATGTTTCCTGCACTTTCCCTTACAGGCAGAATCTATTCTCTCCTTTCCTCTGCCATCTGGGCAGTCCCTCTGGACAGTTCATGTCCCATCTGTACCTTCAGCATCACCAGCTCCCTGTCAGCCCCTTGTTCTTTCTGGGGATGATCCTGTTGAGCTGGTGCCCGACTGCACTATTCTTCAGCTTGGGGTCCCTTACTGCCGTCTGCAGCTTTATCCCCACAGCCAGTAACTGTCTCCTGAACTGCATGCACCCTGCCCTTGGGCAGGCGGCCCCGAGTCTGATTCTAAACAGGAAGTCCCTTATCTATATCTCCCTGCTGTGTGCTGCTCTGCTCTAACTCCTCCCCTCTGCTTAACCCTTAGGCTGCCTATACCTTACTACTCTTACATCTATCCTGTGCTCTATAACTCCAATGTGCCCCCTCTATTCTAATCCCTATGGTCATATACTACTTCCTAATCTATCCCTAAGCCTATGCACAATACAGGACAAATACATTTACATTACAGTACACACAATAGTAAAACATTAGTATACGGCACAGTAGATTAACAGTAATAAAGCGTCAGGGTGCCACATATGATTGTCCGAACAGTGTCCAAGGCAGAGTAGGCACGTGAGGTTCCCCGCCACTTCCTTACACTGTCATGGGAGAAGGGAAAAAACCCATATGTGAACTCATTTTGCAAACCACACCCCCCTATGAAATTACCCAGGTGTGCAGTGATCATTTTGACATCACATGTGCCTCACAGAATTTAATACTGTTGATCAGTGAAGAAAGAATAAATTACATTTTTACCACTAAAATGTTGTTTTAGCCCCAAGTTTTTAATTTTTCTAAGGGTTAATAGGAGAAATTATTACAACAATCTGAGGTCCACTTTTTCCTGAGTGCGCCAATACCCTAAATGTAATCGTAAAATACTTATCAGGCACACAGCAAAGCTCAGAAGGGAAGGAGCATCATATTATAGTGTAGATACTGTTATGGTTTGCGAGTACCATGACCCACAGGGAAGGCACAGCAGAACCTCCCATAGATGACCCCATTTTACAAACTACACCTCTCAACAAATTCATCTAGGGGTTCAGTGATCATATTGACACCGCGGGTGTGTCACAGAAATTTAATTCAATGGATAGTGAAGAAAAAATAATTACATTTTTGCCAAAATTTTGTTTTACTCGCACATTTTACATTTTCACACAAGAAGTGGGTAAAAATGGAACCAAAATTTGTCCCACAATTTCTACTAAATGTGGCAATACCCCATATGTGGCTGTGCAGTACTGCTTAGCCACACAGCGAGACTCAGGAGGGACGGAGAGCTATTTGCCTCCTGGAGCACAGATTTTGGTAGAATAGTTTGCGGACTCCATATGCAGAGCCCCTAAGTGCTAGAAGAGCAGAATTCCTCCCTCAAGTGACCCCATTTTTTAAATGATTCCCATTTGGGAATTTATCTACAGGTGTAGTGACGATTTTGACTCCATGGGTGTTTTCCAGAAGGGGCCGGAATAGGGCGAAGCTAAGTGTAGGCCCTCACATGACTGCGGTGGGCGGGCAGGCTTTTAATGTAACATAGGGAGGGCATTAACGTGATTGGCTGGGGGATGGGGTTGTTGGGAAGTAGGAGGTATGGCACGTTACTGGGGCAAAAAGTGCGGGAAACACCACCATTATTCTTCTGGAAGCCGGGAAGGACAGAAGCACACCGTGTACCTTATGGAGTCGACTGACGCGATGTGGTACAGACTGCACCCTCCCTCCTAGGGTCCGCAGGAGAGCCGGGGACGAGCCAGCGTGGGAGAAGATCCAGACCCCCGGAGCGGTTATCCCCGGAGGTAACAGTGCGCGGCAGGTGCAGGCTGCTGAGCCCCTCCTGGGACCCTGAGGACATAGCGCAGCGGTGCGGCCTCTCCCCCCTGCATTCAGTCCTGCAGG